>JAQMYI010001523.1:0-12818 GCA_030014275.1 Clariallabes melas | reverse complement strand
TCAAAAAGATTTTCGCTGAGACTGAGACGACTGAAAGCGCACCCTGTTTATTTTCTTTATTTTACAAAAGCACAATGGTTTTTGGATATTGTGAGTATACATAAATAAAAGTAGACCCTTTACAGATTCAAATGATGTACTACATTTATGTGTATGATCAAACATGATGACGCATTTTAAGTTCTTTTCACGGTTACCAGAAAAAAATGCAAGTGTACCTGAATGAAATTGTTAATGAAATTTATGTATATTATCAATGTACTATAAGTAAATTAGAGCAGTTTTTACTGTGTCAAATACAGTACATGAGTAATATACCAAGAATGTACTTATTCCAGAACTAGCATGCTCTTATACTTCTGGCCAACACGTTGTACCCTTTGGCATGCTAGAATTTAATATACATAGCATACATTTTTCCACTTGGGAAAGAATCACGCTTGCCTTTTTCCCATATGCATCCTGGTGCCAACAAGCGATGCACACACCTGGCCATCCACATGATGTAAAAGAAAATTACATTAGTGATTAGTGTCATTAGTGATTTGTTCCATTGCTCTGTGGTCCTGTTCTGATGCTCATGTGCCCATTGTTGGCACTTTTAGATTTGGATTCGAGTCAGCATGAGCACCCTGACTGATCTGCAGCTATGCAAACAACAAACAGTGATGCACTGTGTGTTCTGACTCCTTTTATTGGACTCAGCACTAAAATTCTCAGAAATTTAAACTACAGTAATTCTACTATTGGATCAGACTACACGGGCTGGCCTTCGCTCAACAAATGCATAAATGAGCCTTGGCCGGCCATGACCCTGCTGCTAGTTCACCAGTTGTCCCCCATGGACCACATGGACCACTGCAGACCAGGGACATCCCACAAAATGTGCAATTTTTTCTGGAATTCTGGAAATTCGTATGGAATATGTGTCAAATATGTATCAAAATGATTGTTCATGTTGCGGTCAGGAAAGCGCTTCCACTCCCTGAAGGCCAGGCTGAGGAGGAGCTTCTTCCTGCAGGCTATTCTGGCCCTCAACCAGAACACCACAAACGACTAAACAATCAAATCTGTTTTTTTGTTTATTTGCACAATAAACACTCATCCTACATTCCTGCTAACGCATGAAAGTCAGAATGTAGCACACTACTCATTAAGTTGCACATTTTTACATTGTTTACAAATTGCACTTTCTACACTGTATTTTTTTGTTTTTGCTTACACTCTGGAGGTGGCACGGTGTTGCAGTGGTTAGCACTCTCGCCTTGCACCGATTTTCGATTCCAGTCTCTGTGTGTATAGAGTTTGCATGTTATCCCTGTGTTTGGTGGGTTTCCTCTAGGTACTTTGGTTTCCTTCCACAGCATTCCCAAATTGCTCGTAGTGTGTGTGTGTTTTTCATACAAATGAGGACTAACTGAGTTCACTACTAACTGCTAGCCATTACTAACTGCTTCCTGGTCAGAGTTTTAATTACTTTTTATGCAGCTTGTAATTTATCCTGCATAACCTTGTAAATATTTCCAATACTTGTTAAAAAATTTCCATCCTAAAAAAAACAAAACAAAAAAAAACATTCTTATTTGTTTATTAGAATATTTTATTTTTAATTGAATCGTACTTAGGCGGCATGGTGGTGTAGTGGTTAGCACTCCCACAGTCCAGACCTGCTAATTGGCTGGAGTGAGTGAGTGAATGTGTGTGTTCCCTGCGGGATAGATGATGAGTGAGTGAATTGCACTCTACAGTGCATTTATTTATTGCAGAGAAAGACTTCTTGGTAACAGGCAGTTGTATAAGCATTTCACTACATATCAAACTGTGTATGACTGTGTATGTGAAAAAAAATTATGTAAAACAAGAAAAGGGTACAGGGAAGACTGTGGAGAAACAATATTACTCCTAAAAAATACTACGCTTTTATTCCTAATCTCATAAATGTTAGCCAGCATGATAATACCTTTTATGTTGGGGCTATAGTGATACAGTGGTACAATGTAGGCAATACAATGTCATAATTTAATAGTCAAAAGAAAATGTGTGTGAGTGTTTAGATTCTTGTGAAGGAGCAAGGGGACATTGTGAATTTACTAAAGCAAAAATGATTAACTTCTGTCCTAATTGTCCTCCTGCACTGTGTTTTTTTTCCTGCAGAGGAGTCACTCCCAGGCAGTTATTGAGGAGCTGCAGATGGTCAGAGCTCAACTAAAGACCAAAATGGAAGAGAAGAAGAAGATTGAAAATCAGTTGCGAGACACAGAAAACACAGTGACAGCACTGCAGGAAAAAGGTGATCTCAAATGTTCTGTGTTAATATTAGTTTAATGAGGTCAGACAAATTTCATGTTGAAAGTAGAAGGGATTAATCTTACATGGCACATAAAACTTCATATAATTTAATAATGTCTAGTTAAGCAGCTTCAGGATATGCTGAAAATGGACAAAGGGAACCCTTTTATTGAAGCTGGTCCATCAAATAAAGAGAATGTCACTCCAGCACAACTTTCTTCAACTTCTCCTCCTCCTCCTCCTCCTCCTCCTCCTCCTCCGGTGCTTTCTACAAGTCCTATTGAGTAAGGTCAAACTGATAATGCTTAATATTATCATAACATGTAAAATATACAGAACAATCATGATACATTACCTGAAAAAAACATACGGTATTATATGTATGTATGTATGCCTCTAGCCCACTGGATGCTTTAAGGAACAGAAAGAAGTCTGCAAACAATAACACTAACCTAAAGAGTAAGAGCTATATGTGCATCTACGTCTCAATTATACAAACTCCTTACTTTGCAAGAATGAATTTGACTCACTTCTGGTCTGCTATTTTGGTATCACAGAACCTGCACAGTCTGTAGATGTGAAAACCAGGGCTATGGATGAAATGATGGACAGAATTAAGAAAGGGATTGTACTTAAGCCAACTCAGAAACCTCCACAGGTAAACTTTTTAAACTCGGATCTAAATTAGGGAAAATTACTATTTAATATCTTTTTCTTCTTCATCATCGTCTTCTTCTTATACCTTACAAACTGGCTTGGATAAAGACTCATTGAAGGTTTGCTTTTGTTAAATTATAACTTTTACATTTACAAAAACACATACAGTATATGTGTATGTCTGTGATAATTTTTTAAAGGCAATTTGCAGTCAAGGTATGAAAATTAAAGGAAAAAATAACACACCCTCTTTTACTTTACTGATTGTAATCTATGTAATTTTTCAGGATACATACTGTCTGCACCATTCTGTACCAAAATACCAAGCTTGTTGGCATTACCAAGTAATATACTGACTGATATTGAAAATGTTACATACAGGTAGTCCCCTACTTATGAATGAGCATTTATTACAATTTTTTGCTTGTCTTTCTAACTAAATTGCAAAAGGTTTTACTGGTATGTGAAATGTAACAGTGTTGTCTTTAAATCGCATGGGGAATCCTGGACACCATTTTGTCTCAGAGCTGTTTTCCACTTTCTTGGACTGTGAACTGTTTTGTTGAGGATTTTCTGAAATTAGGATGATTAACCATCAGGATAGCTTTACAGGACACGCATACGCATACAATGTACCAGACTTTAGACATTTTATACACTCACTTACACACTGGAAATATTGTATATAATTGTAAATATTGGTATCTGGTACATTGCAGTGTCTACTTTTTGTACAATACATGTGAGCTAACGTGATTTGTTCACATCTACGAATGTTTGTAGAAACGTGGTCCGTTCGTATCTGTGGAAATTCGTAACTATGTTTGTAAGTTGGGGACTACCTGTAATAGAGTTGTGTTGTAAGATAAGAGTTGTTTCTTGTTACACGATCAAAGAACTGAGAAGAGATCTGCTGTCCTTTTATTGGTAAAAAGTGCCGTTCTCTTACAGCCATTCACTTTCACAAACAAACACATTTCACAAACTTTATTCTTATACCTTCTTTATTTATGCAATTCTGAATTATGTTTCTCTTAGGCTGATAACTAATATGTCACCTGTGAATGTAATAACAACTCGCATATACTGTAGTTAGCTTTAAGTTTGCTTTTTAAACCTGAGGACGATGGTTTCTTAATGGTTTCTTAATATTATGTTCCTTTCTAAACAAGTTTGCCTATGTCTTAGATATCTCCAAAATGTCTTTGTTAATTTTCCATCTAAAATATAAGTCAGATGCATGCTGGTGTTTGTTCTTTCCCTTTCAGTAATTTTTCAAACGCACCATTTTAGAGTGTCTAGCTTTAAATGAACTACCTCCAAACCTTGTGAGCAAATGCATTTGTCTAGATAATCATAATGCAGGGACCTGAATCATTATTTTATCAATCTGCAGTCCTGATGAACAAAATAAGGGAAAAAATACACTGCCTGGTCGCACACTTTAATATTTCATTCAATCACATTTATCTTTGATTATAGCACACAATGTGTGAAAAGTGTGAAAATGATTCCTCAATATTGATGCGCCATTAGTGAAGAAAAACTCCATTTATTAGATAACCCGGTCATTGAGTACATTCAGGTCATTAGGCTTCATTAGGGACTCAAACCAAGGTCTGTGCCAGGTGCCTCTGATGCCAGCATTTTCCACCAAAGTTGAGTCGGGGCACACCACAGACACAACAGACATGAGGTGAGGTCTTACGAATTAAGAGTAGTTTTATTGAGGAAAATGGGGAAAGGATTTTAAGGACAGAGGGAGGAAAGATATGACGATCTTATGCAGCGATTAAACGGTGGTACTCAGTCCACCTGTCTTTGGGGTGCATGGCATCATCCTGCTCGCATGCTTCTCTTGCATTTAGTATTTCTGCTGCACATTGTCCTCAGTCTAGCACTCTACAGTACCTATGTTACCTCACCTACGTTGGGAGCCTTTGAAGTGAGCAAGGGGCGACAAAAGGTTTAGACACATGCCCATCACTGGTGCATACCGTGGCAGTCAGTAAAGAAAAAAAAAGCTTAAGTTGCAAAAGCTTCTTATGTAAAAGATCACATTTTAGACAAAAATATTTTACAAATTTTCTGGGTTTTGCAGGCATAAAAAAAGAAGCAGGTGCAACAAAATTCTCAGAAGGACTATAGCTGGTTCTGCAGGATGTTCAGTAAAACTAAGCAGCTAATTTCCTTATAAAACTGCAAACATTGTACAAGAGACTATATAAGCAAAGGGTCATCACACCAATTATTGACTTTGTTTTATTAATTACTATTTACTGCTTTTTATAGTATTTTTTTAAGACATCGTTGCTTTACAGCAGTTATTTGCATGTGTCTAAGACTTTTGCACAGTACTGTATACAGAATTTGCATGTTTTTGTGATGTAATCTGATGTTGGATTTCCACTCAGGACACCATAAAACAACCAGGACCCCAAAGGTTGCCATCCAGGAAGATGATTGGTCAGAATCTAGAGGAGGAAGCGCGTCCAGCCCCAAAATCTCAGGGTAAACATTTTTCATTTAGAAGTGCTCAGTTCTAATTACAATTTAAACATTTAAAAAACAATTAAGTTATTTGCATTTCTAACTCCTTTTATTTGAGTAAATCCTTTGGTTGACATGGTTTATTTTTACCACTATTAAAATAAACTAGCTTTTAGAAACACAATATTTTTTTTCCCTCCTAAAAATTTCTTTGTGAAAAATCGCAGGTGCACTTTATTAGCACTGCCAAGTTAGTCATAATGTCAAGTGTTTTCTGTTTAAAAAATGGAGTTCACTTTGACCAAAACAATTTAGAAGTGTTTAGAGATATGACATATGAATAATCTGAATAATCCAGAAAGGAAACAGTACACACTGATGTAAAAATGTATTGTAAACTTTAGAGGTTATGAAAGCAAGTAATGGCCAGGTTCAGGTCATATTGCTATGTTGGTCATATAAACAACTACAATGAACTGAAATAATTATAACTGGGCCTGGGATAATTTTTCATACAGCTTTAGTTTTTGTGCTTATGGTTTCTGTAACTGTGGTCTATCCAACACCATACCGTATATCCACCTCCTACATCCACAGCCACAAGATCCTCAAATTGGCTAGCAGAGAGTGGGAATGTTCCTGTCCTGCAAAGGCTGAAGCAGAACCACTAAAGGGAAACTCACGCATCAGAGCAGCAGAATGTGAAGATAAAACCATTTAACCTATTCTTTTGACATTATACTGTTAATATAATAATCAAATTTAATTAATAAGGTTAGGTTATAGTAACAGTCAAAATCAAAATAAAGTTTCTTAAAAATTATTTTTATGTAAAGATTAAAAAAATGAAATACACTTACCCAGGTGGCACGGTGGCATATTGGCTAGTGCCGTTACCTTGCACCCCAAGGTTGATTCCTGCCTTGGGTCTGTGTGTATGGAGTTTGCATGTTCTCCCCATGCTTCATATTACTCCAGACATGCAGGTAAGGGTAATTGGCATGCCCAAATTGCCCATAGTGTGTGAATGAGCATGTGAGAGTGTATGTGTATGTGTGTGTGTGTGTGTGCCCTGTGATGGATTGGCACCCCATCGAGGGTATACCCTGCCTTGTGCTCTAAGTCTCCTGGTCCCCCCGTGACCCCGTATACAAGATAAAGTGGTATAGATGGTAAGTGTGTGTGATACACTGACCCTTAAGAAAATATTATTCATTATACATGATTTATTATTATTAATAATTTGAAAGAAAATGTTGTGACATTGAGCATTGTCCTTAGGCAGCATCATTAAAGTAAAGTTGAGAGCAGCTATTTAGCTTAAGTTTGTCAACGCTTACAGTTTTATCAATTTATCAGGAACATTTTAGAATGCTTAATAAAAAAATAAAACCAATGAAAATTTTTTTTACCAATGTTTTTTTTCTGGCTAGATTTCTGTGCTTCTAAGAATTAAGTAATTCTGTGAAGTGTCAATTTTCTTTCTCTGTTTGTCTATCTGTATTCTCCATGTATGCTTTTAAAAGCCTTTAGGGCATTGAGAAGATGGGGAGAGGTGCTTTCTTCTCTCCACACCATCACACTGTTATTCTTCGCTAAAATCATAAAAGTGGAAAGGAATTACTTGTACTGTAGTAGCTCTTGGCTATCTGCTTTTAAAGTAATTTTATTATATAAAGGCTTTATAGCCCTTATAGCAAACATTAAAAATAATTTATATATCTCACTAGGAAATGTAAGGTGTCTGATGTGCATAGGCTGGGGGTGGGGTTGGTGTCTAAGGGGCGGTTATGTGTGATTAATGCAAAGAGGACTAATTATTAAAGCATAACTGAAAGGGAGAAAAGAACGGGAGGAGCCAGAAGAAAACAGACATGTGGGCACCCTTAGAGAGGGGAAGACAGAGAGTAAGAGTGGGGAATCCAAACATACAAGCTCACCATAATACTTTACATCCATGAGTCCCCCAGAACTGCTCCTTTACCTATTCACAAAAAGCTTGGCTAAATAAATACGTTTTCAGTCTAGACTTCACAGGGAGCCAATGCAGTATGGATAAGATAGGGGTCATGTGCTCATATATCTGGTTCTAATGAGGACTGTCTGCTGCATTCTGGACTAACTGTAACCTAGAGGTGACAAAAGCATAAACTATTTTTTTCTGCATCATGTAGTGGCATTATATTTCTTATGTTGCCAATATTTATGAGAGAAAGGAAGCTGGATGAGCTTTAAATGAAATATTGGAATATAATAATCACAATACGATAATCACAGCAAGGTCTTTTATTGCTGCACATAATGAAACAGGAAGGACATCCAGTGTAATGTGTCAATAGAAATCTTATTTACTTGTAGCTTACTGGTGCCAGTACTAAAAAGTACCAGTCTTGTCAAGATTAAGCAGAAGGAAGTTAATAAGAATCCAGTGCCTAATGTCCTTCATATGTTACTCAACTTAATTAAGCTTGTTTTTCTCATCTGGCTTCACTGAGACAAATAATTGTGTGTCATCAGCATAACAATCTAAACTAATACAATGCCTACGAATTATGTTACCCAGAGGAACCATGATCAGAGAGAAAATAGCAATGGGACTAAAATAGAACCCCGTGGAACACCAGGCTTTACTTTAGTACATGTAGAATAGTCACCATTTACAACAAAGCTGATAACAACCAGTCAATTAGACCTGAGCCAGGAGAGGGCCGCTCCCATAACTCCTAAAACATTTTACATTTACATTTTAGGCATTTGGCAGACTTATTCTGAGCAACTTACAATTTTCTAATCTATCAATGAGAATAGTATGATCAGTGGTGTCAAAAGCTGCACTATGGTCAAGTGACACAATCAAGGAGACACAACCCTGAGTAGAGGACAGTAGGAGGTCATTTACCATTTACCATTTACCAGAGCTGTCTCTGTGCTGTGATGAGGCCTAAATCCTGACTTATGCATTTCATAAATGTTATACTGTATGTAGATACGAGAACAGCTGCTGTGCTACAACCTTCTTTAGAATTTTGGATTTAAAGGGAAGGTTTGATATTGGCCTATAGTTGGACAGCTGACAGGGGTCAATGCAGGTTTCTCAATTAGAGGATTAAAAACTGCTAGTTTAAAAGGACCATAACCATTGCTGAGGGCAAAAGAGAATATTCTTAAAAGGGGTTAAGTTATTTCTGGTATTATCTGCTTGAGTAAGCATGTAGGTACGGCACAGTTTGATGATTTTGCTAAGATTTGTCTTTTGAGTAAAATATTCTAATTAAATTTTTGATTCTGCTGTGCTGACTTGATGTAGTTGGATTATTATAATCCAACTACATCATTATTTATTAATTTGTCTAGTTAATTTGTCTAGTTTTATAGATTTTATAGTTTTATTGATTGCATGATATTTTCAATTTTGTTATTTAAAAAAAATTCATGACATCCTCAATACTGTGTTACAGTATTTATGTTTGGTGGTCTTATTGCTAGTTAATTTTACTATAGATCAATACTTATCTACCTGAATGTGTAGTTTTCCTGTTTAAGCTCCACCCTTTGGCAGTCTTGAGACTAAGAGACAGTCAGGTCAGTAATCAAACATTTATCCACTGGACGGGCACTATACAATTTGGGAGCAGCCACAGCAAAAGGCACCTTCACACTTTTATTTTTATTTTTTTTAGTAAAATAACCCCCACCACTCTTCCCCACTATTAACAATAACAGTTTTTTTCTTCAGTTTTGTTTTTGTTTTAGTCAATTGATTTACAGTCTTGTTCAAAGTTTATGATTTTTTTTGTTGTTGTTGTTTTTTTGCCAAACAGCTTTCCAAGTTCTCTTCTCACACCCAGCGCATGTGCAAAGAGAGAAAGTGAGATGACCCACTAATCCCAACATAATGTGCATTACAGTTATCCAATTTGAAGCTAATAAAAGCATAAATAGCTTTCTTAAAATCCTTGTAAGGTAGGGCACTCCTAGGCAGGCATGACAATCCGAAGACAATGAACTCAGACATGTCATATCAAAATAACAGAATTTTGTGACAAGCACCGTTTAATGTCTGTGAAACAGCTAAGGACAGGTTGTAGAGCATCTTTATCACTGGGCTCTAGGGGCAGAAATATCTGTAAATCATCTGTATAAAAAATAAATGAAAGATTGTGTTTTGTTAAAATTGGTAGGTTATTAGAGATGGGAATCAGCCTATACAATATTATTTTGATTTGATCTGTATTGAGATTATATGAGTGTCACGATTTTGTAAATTATTCCCTTTTTTTTTTTTTTTAGATTTTGTTACAATTCTAAACAAATTTAGCAAATAATTTGCTTTTGCCACACAGTTAGAGTGCACCAATAGCAGGATTATAGAGAAACGTGAACATTTTACCAAATCAAATGCACACATATGTAAATAATAATAATAAAAAAGATTTTGTACTTAGTATGACAATACATGAATTGCCACACAAAAGAATCACAATCCATCTCTATAGGTTATACAAGGTGGTATCAAAAACAGAGACGTTTGATGTAATTCGGCATGGTGATGCTGCAATTAGTTTTTCCAGGTGTTTTGAGTGGCACGCATGGTTCAAGAGTGGAAGAATATCACTGGAAGATGATGAGAGACCAAGAAGACCTTCAACCAGCTCAACCAAAAACTAAGGCTAAATTACGAGAATGGATGTGCACCATGTAAATTAATGGTACAAAAATTAGCTTTTAGCCTGAGTGCAGCCACAAGCCATGAACTTCTCAGAACCGTAGAAGGGGTCTCTCTATAATTAACTAATTTTTCTGCATTATGGTGGATTTAAAGTAATTAAAATACAGGATTGCAGGAGGTCTTGATCCATAGAATTGTTCCCTCATTTGTTGTTCTCCTGCCAAAGGGTTGCCACAGTGAGCCATACAACTTGGCACAAGTTTTATACCGGATGCCCTTCCTGACACCACCCTTCCATTCTATTAGGGATTCAATTGTTTATCCAGACTGGAACTAAGCATGCCCTGCATCCGATAGTTTGGTTTGTGCACTGGCCTGAAAAGGAGCCAAGACTTTCCTTATGGCAAGTAAAAAGCTACCAATGAGCCACCAATGGCCTTTTCTGTTATATGAAATTTTATATTTTACTTTTCATTTCAGGCTCAAGATGGCTTAAAATAACTAAAAATAGAGGATTGAATAGAACCAGATTAAACACCACACAGCTTTTTTATTTTCTTCCTGATAATCTGAAGTTGTAATCTAATAAAATAAGACCAGAATTATTGTCATGTTAAGGGACAAAATCATCTCTGCACGGAACAACAAAAGTTCTTTCACCTTAACACTCCCTGACATGTACTACTATAAAACTATTTCCTAAGGAAAGAAAATTAACAGAGAAACAAAATCATCAAATTATCATATGCACGGTAAAAATAAAAAAAAAGCCGCCTTAATGTAAAAAAGTGTAGTAACAAGTTGCAGAGCTTTTTTTTTTAAGTTTACTCAACTTTTAGAGGAATTCGCTGGCCAAACAAAATATTTCACATTGTTGTTTAGTGACAACATGCACCTCGTTTAAAATATTAAGTTAACTCAACTTGTAATTCAAATATTTAAGTCAGCTCAAATAGTATTGGTTGAGGGCTCAATTAATTATATTTCCCTAGGCTTGACTTGAGATCACAGGGTGGATGAAAAGTAACTAGGCATTAAAAATTGGTAATAAAGTCCACATTTCTATTACAAATATATTTAAACAAATAGTACTGTACATGTACTGCCTCCAAGTCCTCCAATGTGCAAGGTTTTATCCTGTACACGTCCTTTGCGTACCCCCACAGAAAAAAAATATATGGAAGAAGATCTGGACTTCTTGGAGGACATTCATAAAGTCTGTGTCGTCCCAGCCAACTTCCAGGAAAATGCTGGAAGACACACTGGAGGACTTGGAGGCACAGATTCACAAAGTTCTCAGCAATATCCCAAAGGACTTCCTTCAAAAGACATTCTATCCCCGGCCGTTTGAGGAAACTGGTTGATGCCACCTGTGCCTACGTTGAAATTTTAAGATTTGCTTAAATTTTCTATGTGATAAAGTACATGTACAATTTGTTTCAACACATTTGTATTAGAAATATGGACTTTATTGTCCATTTATACAGTATATGAATGCCTCATTCATTTTCACCCACCCTGAATTCTTGACTGTCATAATCTCCACCAACGATGAACAGTAACCTCAGACTAAAACAACATTCCTGCACCATTCGCTGTTTGTGTAAACACACAGACTGATGTGAAGTTAGCCCGGCTAGATGAACGGCCACATGCGGTCTGCTGTCACTGAGCCATGTTTCCGGAAAAAAAACAAAAAAAAAACAAAGACAAAAACAAAAGAAGCATTCCCTGACTTCATTCTGAGTAATTAACTATAATCTCTAAAGTCTAGCTGTCGTCTAGTTTTTTATTAAAGTAACAAATGTTGAAGAGGCGAATGGAAGCCAGAGTGAATGATGAGGCCTAGCCCATAGACAATTACCTTTGTTATTTTGTCACGTTATAGGTGTTAAATCGGGAACTTAGCACAACAGAGATGCTAAGAAATCTTCTTTAAAGGAATTGGTGTTGCTTGATTTTCTGTTTCTTACACACCTTTTATCATTAGGGCTGAGATGATGCTTCGACATACTGTATGTTGATTATGGAATGTGTCAGTGTTTATATTTATTCCCAATTATTGCAACACATGGTGAAAATGATTTTATCCCCAAAAGCCCAAACCTGATCACCAAAAGTGTAGAAATTCTTTAAATAAAGACCAAACAAGATGGTTTATTTACTGCAGGAAGTTTTGTCTAATTATTGTGTATTATCAGTGCATGGATCAGTGCATTGTGTTTTTATCTGTTGTGTTTTAGACAAAAATGCCACAGAAGACTTCCTAGAGCAAATGATAGCAGTCAATAGAGCAACACTTTCCAGAGCATTGGCAAGCTGTAAGCAGTTCGTTTATGCTACATGGACTTAAAAATTTTTTTTTTCAAAATTTCTATTAATGTAACATTGTAAGTATGTGGGTGCAACCTTTTGCACAAAAATAATACAAAAGCATTTGTGATTACTATCAACACTAGTTAAAGAAGTAAATTTTACTCAGCACATTATGCAACAGTGTCTGTGGAAATTAATGTCAGAATATGTGTTCAGTTTAGAATAAATTACAAAATAGTATTACTTACATACAAGGCTTTAAATGGTTTAGCTCCCACATACAGTACCAGTCTTCTGATACACTACAATCCACCACGCGTTTTAAGATCACAAAACTCCGGACTTCTGGTAGTTCCCAGAATTTCAAAATCTACAAAAGGGGGTAGGGCGTTTTCAT
>JAQMYI010001507.1:0-12821 GCA_030014275.1 Clariallabes melas | reverse complement strand
GAGCCGCCTATTCGTTCCGGCTGGCGATAATTAACGTTAATATGATCTCGGGCTTGCTCCACATTATAAAAGCAAGGTGCGGAGTTTAGTCCGAGGTCCGGGAAGTACGTGATGTGGTGGAGAATAGGAGAGTGGCATGTGAGTGGGGTGATGTGACGCGCCCCAGGGATTTTAAAAACAGACACTGGAATTCGGCCCTTTGATCCCCGCGCTGAGGACAGCGCGAGAAAGAGCTGCGCGAGCTCCCGCGGCACCTTCACTCCCGCACCGAGGCCGCCTTCGTAACCCCGCCGCCGAAGATGGACACACAAAGCACGGAGGAGGTGTGTTCCGGTAGCCTAGCCTTAGCCGACGGGAATAACATTACTCTTGCGCTCTCTAACCCTCTCTAAAGTATGGTTGCGCTCCTTTAATGCTAATATCTTCTTTGTCAGAGTGTTGACTAATACAAATCTATCACAAATAAAATTATTGCTAATGGTGGAGGAGAAATGTCTAAACATCCTGCACTCCACACACTGAACAAGCTTCCTTTTTTCGTATTGTTATTGTGAAAGTCCCCCCTTTGTTTGCATCAGCGTTTAAATTATACTGATTTTTCCGTTCATACATTTTTCTGTTCTAATACTATTGGACTTTTGCCTTTTTCCATTTTTTGCACTTTTTCGGAGAACGCGCATATGTCTTCATCTGAGAACAAGAAGCGGAATCCAATCAAACAAATCTCTTTATTTAATGAAATTTCTTTATTTATTTATTGCATCGCAGTTATTTTACAATGATAATCTGACTATCATACAAAAACGCAGACACAAATTTAATGCATTTTAAGTTCCCTTTCAAAAGCTACACTCGATGCTGTTGAGAATGCTCTTTGTTCGACCAGTTGTTGAAGCATGTGTGTCAAACACGCCAAAGCTTGGCTTATATAACCTCGGTCAGGTGACGTCATTTGATTAGGTGCACCTGGAGGTTATAAATAGGCATGAACCGGAAACAACCTCAGGTCTTTTTGTCTTCAAGGACCGCATTGTGTGTGTATGCAACTGTGTTTTTTGAATACTGCGCGGCAGTTAAAAAAAAAAAAAAAAAGCAGAAAGCGAAAGTAAAATGGCGGAGTTAGAAAAGAGATGTTTACCTTTATGCGAGAGACTTCTCGATGATGATGATCGCCACTCTTTCTGTGTTGAGTGTTTGAGGGAAGAGCACGCTATCCTCGGACTTGAAATCCTTATCCTCGTGGGTTCGGGAGACTCTTGTGTCCGCTTCTCAAGCGCTCTTCAGCGCATCGGGCGGAAGAGACCTCTTTTCTTGCTTCTGCTGCGATGGAAATTGCCTCCTCAGAATGCTCCTCTCGTGACGAACGAGCATATGAGGAGTTACTTGAGGTGGTAACTAGGGCAGTCGAACGTCTACACCTCGACTGGCCGAAACAGGAGCACACCATGGCGGTTCTGCAGGTGTACCAGGCTGACCTGCTGAAGGACTTGAGCACTGGCGGGTCCATCGGCAAAGGGGCATTTTCAGAGTTGCGCAGAGCCACGGATTTGTCTCATCTGTGGCTCAACCTCACAGGCATCAAGGATAAAGACCGCACTTTCCTCCTTGATGCCCCCATCTCGCCTTCCGGCCTATTTGGCGACACCGTCAACACTGTCACCACTAGGTTTTGGGAGGCGAAGCGCTACGACGAAGCGTTTGTGAGGTTTCTTCCCCGCCGTGCTCAAGAGTCTGGGCTGTTGGCCACCCAGTCCCGACCCGGTCCTTTGATGCATGAAGCATAGAAAGAGAGTGTGAACTCTTTCCTGGCACCCTCTGGAGGCTGTTGTTCAATCTCTGTCACCACTGGTGTTTCGGGAAGCAGTGGTCTTGTGCCCCTTTCAGAGAAACTGGCAGTGTGAAAGCCACTGCCAAGTATATCTCCTTATCTCGTATATCTCGTTTCAACGGCATGGTCTCCAAGAATTGCAGACTTTGCTGGAAAAAGGGGCCATAGAACATGTTCCCCTGCCAGACAGACAGTCAGGCTATTACAGTCGGAATTTCTTGGTTCCCAAGAAAGACGGGGGGTTGGGTCCAATTCTAGATCTTCGCGGGTTGAACCGCTATCTCAGAAAATACAAGTTCAAAATGTTGACAGTCAAGATTGGTTTGTGACAATCTATCTAAAAGACGCATATTTTCATATAGAAATATTGCCACAACACTATTCCTGAGGTTTGCTCTCGGGGGTGAAGCTTACCAGTATTGGGTCCTTCCATTTGGCCTAGCTCTGTCATCCCGCACATATACAAAATGCATGGATGCAGCTCTGGCTCCTCCATGTATCAAATCCATTCTAAGTACCCTAAAGAAGATCAAGCTAGGCCTCCTAGGTCTCATGGCAGCTGCATCCACGGTGATACCCTTGGGCCTTCTGCACATGAGGCCCTTTCAGTTGTGGCTGAGAGCCAGGGGATTTCATCCAAGGGCCAATCCCCAGGGGCAAATAGGGGTTACGCGCCAGGTGCTTTGTACCCTTTCTATGTGGTTCAGACCCCGGTTTATGACTTTGGGTCCCACTCTAGGTCCGTGTTGTCGTCGCAAGATGCTAACGACAGATGCTTCCCACACATGGCCCAGACTGTGTCTTTTACGCATTTCCTCCGATAGCTCTGCTCCCTCAAGTCCTAGCGAAGGTCCGCCAACAGGGGTTTTGCCTCTTTTGATAGCGCCCCATTGGCTGACCAGAGTGTGGTTCTCAGATCTAATATCTCTCCTCGAGGGCCCACCATGGCCGATTCCAGTCAGGAGGGATCTTCTGTCTCAGGTGTAGGGGGCAATATTTCATCCCAGGGACAAGCTCTGGAACCTTCACATCTGGCCCCTGAGGGGGACCAACTAAGAGATGCTGGTCTTCCAGCCAATGTAATAGAAACTATTCTAAGTGCTAGGGCTCCCTCTACTAGAAGAACTTATGGCCTCAGATGGAATGGTTTTGAAAGTTGGTGTATGGCAAACCATGTAGACCCAGTCCACTGCCAGATGCTGGAGTTTCTGCAGGAGAAACTGTCCTCGGGCACATGTCCTAGCACTCTCAGAACGTATGTGGCCACCATTTCGGCTTGCGATGTTCTGATTGATGGGGTTTCTGTGGCAAAGCACCCTTTAGTTGCCTGCTTTATTCGTGGAGCTAAACGGTTGAGGCCACCCACGAGAGCGACAGTCCCTTCATGGGACTTAGCTATTGTGCTTGAGGGTTTGGTTGATACCCCTTTCGAACCTCTGCCTGTTAGGTTTCTGACTCTTAAGATTTTTTTTTCTAATGGCTATTATTTTTCTGAAGAGAATTGGGGATTTGCAGGCTCTGTCAGTCTCGCTATCCTGCCTAGACTTTGTCTCTGGGCTGGTCAAAGCTATTCTGCATCCTCACCCGAATTATCTTCCGAAAGTTCCATTGTCGACCATGCATCCAGTTGTTCTCGAAGCCTTCTGTCCTCCACCATTTACTTCTCCGGTGCAGGAAAGACTTCACTTACTGTGTCCAGTACGTGCTCTGCAGATTTACATCCACTAGCCAGTGGCGCAAGTCGGAGCAACTTTTTATATTTAACTGGGGGGCGGCTGCCACTAGACAAACGATGTCACATTGGGGGAGGGAGTTAGGGCCCATTCACCTAGGGGGCTTGCATCGTCAATGGCTTTGGCAAGAGGTGTCCCCTTGCAGCAAGTGTGTGATGCGGCAGGTTGGTCCTCTCCGCACACATTTGTCAGATTGTATAGTTTGGATGTTCATGCTACTCCGGGCTCATGGGTCCTCGAGTCAGCATCCCAGAGTCAGGTCTAGACCTCTTTGGTAATTGTGTGCACACGCTACACAACCCTGGGAGTCCAGACACTTTTCAGTGCGTTGACGTTGGTATTCTCATTCCCAATAGCATTTTTCACGCAGCATCATGGATGTCCTTTCAGACAAAATTGACCTGAGGATGTTTCCGGTTCATGCATACTTATAACCTCCAAAGCAGTGGTGTGAAGAAATCAACTGTGGGCACAATTATTAGAAAATAAAAGACATACAAGACCAGTCTCCCTCGATCTGGGGCTCCACGCAAGAGCTCATCCCATGGGGAAGAGACAAGAACTTTGAGCAAAAATCCCAGAACGACGTGGGGGAACCTAGTGAATGATCTGCAGAGAGCTGGGACCAAAGTAATAAATGCTACCATCAGTATCACACTGCGCCTTCAGGGACCCAAATCCTGCAGTGCCAAACGTGTCACCTTGCTTAAGCCAGTACATCTCCAGGCCCTTCTGAAGTTTGCTAGAGAGCATTTGGATGATCCAGAAGAGGATTTGGAGAATGTCATATGGTCAGATGAAACCAAGATAGAACTTTTTGGTAAAAACTCAACTTGGAGGAGAAAGAATGCTGAGTTGCATCCAAAGAACACCATACCTACTGTGAAGCTTGGGGGTGGAAACAGCATGCTTTGGAGCTGTTTTTCTGCAAAGGGACCAGGACGACTCATCCGTGTAAAGGAAAGAATGAATAAGGCCATGTATCGTGAGATTCTGAGTGAACGTGGCTGGGTCTTTCAGCATGACAATGATCCCAAACACACCACCTGGGCAATGAAGGAGTGGCTTCATAAGAAGCATTTCAAGGTCCTGGAGTGGCCTAGCCAGTCTCCAGATCTCAACCCCATAGAAAATCTTTGGAGGGAGTTGAAAGTCTGTGTTGCCCAGCGACAGCCCCAAAACAACACTGCTCTAGAGGAGATCTGCATGGAGGAATGGGCCAAAATACCAGCAAAATCCTTGTGAAGACTTACAGAAAACATTTGACCTCTGTCATTGCCAACAAAGGATGTATAACAAAGTATTGAGATGAAATTTTGTTATTGACCCAATACTTATTTTCCATCATAATTTGCAAATAAATTCTTGAAAAATCCTACAATGTGATTTTCAGATGACGTCACCTAACTGAGGTTATATAAGCCAATATTTTACTTGTTTGATACACACATGCTTCACAACCGGTTGAACAAAGGGACGTTCCCCATAGCGTTTTCAGGCGGCATCGAGTGTAGCTTTTAAAAGGGAACTTGCACATTTGGTGGCTGACTAAATACTTTTGATGTGTGGGTTATCAGACCATGTTAACAAATAACAAACTTTTCAGTGCATTACTGAATTTTTGTCAACAGGGTCAGACATTAAAATATGTATTTAAATTATATTCATTTTATTGAAAACACAAGTTTTGTCTAATAACCAAGTGATTTTTAACTATTTAAAAATAATATAATTATTTCAAAATTTAATACAGCATCTTTTAATCATAATTAATTTGGATTTAAAAGTGGCTTCCTCTAAGAATTAATACTCATATAATAGTAGTAATGCTATTAATAAAATGCTCCTTAACGTTAAAACATTTAATATGTCATTAGAAATTAAATATTGTTGTGGGAACAATTTACTAAAAATAAATACATAAACACCAAAAATTCCTACCTGAGGATGTTAACACACATCTGATGGTGTCAACATCTACACTATATATAAAACAGCTGTGGGCAGCAAACAGTGCATGGTCAGTAGGCGGTGGTGTTTGCACAGGTAATTACATGCGGTTATCAGCTTTAATGTCATACTGTGGGCATGTCACAGGCGTACAACACCCTTTAAGGATAGGCAGCGCCATCATCAACCTTTACGTCATACTGTGAACAGGTCACAGGTGCCCCTCACCGAATGTAACTGTAGGCAGTGTTGTCTGCAGCAGAAAAACAGGTATGTCAGGCCGAGCTCATAGCTACTGAAACCCCAGATCAGACTGCAGAGCATCTAGAGTGAAGGTGCATACAACAGGCAGAAGTAAGGGCCGCCAAAACATTGGAGCAGTGTGACGACTGGCAGCAAGTTGACCGCACACTCCATTCACAGGTAATGAATGGTAGCATGCAGGCATCACGATATGCATGTGGATGGAGCCTTGAGTAACCTCTAGTAAGTTATAAGAAAATAGATCTTTAAAAGCTATTGAATGTTTCACAGATACAAACTATTAAATTTTATTATAAACATTTATGCAACATTTAACATTTTGGAATTAACTTTTATATATTAAAAACATTTTTAATGTATGGAGGTTTTCTGAATTTTACAGAAAAGCACATGCTGGACATGCTGAACATGTTTTGTCCCGGTTCTCAAGAATGACTGATATGCACACCCCTTTAAATACCACTCAATTTTAAAAGCTCTGTTAAATCAACTAAATCACGTAATACAAAGGGTAGTTTCACCTTTCACCACAACAATTACCCAAAGAATGAATCCAAATAATTAAAAAAAGAAGATGCCAAGCCGGCATAATGATAGGTTAGGATGCTTTTGCAATAAAATGGCTAAATATTGCGAATGATTGACTATTACCCAAAAAGACTGATATAATCTACTGTGCCTTAAAAAAAGCATTATGCAACCAGATTATTTTGGACACATTTATGCAACCAGGTTATTGCACTATTTGCCCTAAAAAAATTAACACATAAATGATGCCATTTTAACATGGGTGTATAAGCTTTTTATAACTACTATATACAGTATGCTAGTTGTGGCCAAAGGAGCCTAGGAAGCACTATTTATTCATCTACTGATCTCATGCAGGTAATCCTACACTGCAAATAGAATAGCACATTTGACAGCGCATGCAACCTAAATGGCATGAGTCAAAAAAGTAGCTATAAGTAATTACAATTTTATTGGATCCATTTATTTATTCTTTATTGAATAAATTTAACTAGATTTAACAGAGTTGCTGAGATCATCATGTCCCTTAATGACATCATAAAGCACCCCACTTCTCTGATTTGTCCTAACTTAATGGCCATACCCAGAGCATATCTATAAATACATCAAGACTCTATGGCTTAAGGAGTGTTCAAGCAGAAGTATAGGACACACTTGGTGATGTTATCCTTTGTAATACTTCTTTCTCTTAGCCAGGCAAAGGGAGAAAATTGCCATATTCTGGAAACACCAGCAAGTCCTCTGTTGTCCAAAGATGGAGATCTAATAATAGGAGCTATCTTTTCAGTACATCGTGGTACAGAGATTCAGTCACTGGCCTATACTGAAAAACCTCAACCTTTAACCTGCATTAGGTTTGTCATACTGGAAACAATAACACTGTTTTGATTTAGCTGAATCTGTACTTTTGCAGTATTAGTTTTAGTTTTATTTTATAATATAAATTAATAGATATTTTATATTTTGTATCTGTATTTGCAGAATTGACCTGAGAGAATTCCGCCTGGCTCAAACCATGATGTTTGCAATTGATGAAATCAACAGAAGCAACATCTTGCTCCCAAATATCTCACTTGGTTACAGGATTTATGACAGTTGTCTCTCAAGTTTGTTTTCTATGAAAGCAGCCATGGCTTTTATGAATGGTATGGACATGACAGCAGATGATTCTTGCTCTGGACAATCAGTAGTGCAAGCCATCATAGGAGAATCAGAGTCTACTCCTACCATAGCCCTCACACGAACTATAGGACCTTTTATGATCCCTGTGGTAAGGATAAGTTATTTCAACCATTGTTTAAAAACCGTTTTTGTTACAAAACACACATTGGATATGCATTAGATGATTATTATTTATTTTATTTATAGAGAAGTGACTTAACCATACATTAATACATGTATTTTTATATTTTTACTGATCATCAATCCATTAATGTGAGTCTTCTAGCTGCAAAAGTTAAGATTGAACTTTTAGAGATAATTCACTTTTAGAAACAACTTAGAGACAAACAAGGTTTTCCATCTTCTTGCATTATCTATCTTTCATGTCTGTTCTTTGGTTTTCTCCAACAATCCATAAACACACAGATAAACTACAGACAAACTAGGTATGTTAAACTGTCTATAGGTAAGAAAGAATTTGAGAATAATTCTCATGTTCACCACATGCCGATCTTTCCATGATTGGCTGTGCATCCACCACAAACCTGACCAGAATAAAGTTGTAAGGCCAACTATATGAACGGTTATTCATTTATATGACTTTTACATTTACATAAATGTACTACTGAAATTTTGGACTAAATAATACATAGTCATTGTTATCACCAATTATACAATTTATGTCCTATGCTGTCCTACTGTATGTCCTAGGTAAGCCATGCTGCCACATGTGAATGTTTGAGCAACAGAAAACAGTACCCCTCTTTTTTTAGGACCATAGCAAGTGACTACTACCAAGGTAGAGCATTGGCATATTTGGTCAAGCACTTTGGCTGGTCTTGGGTTGGAGCTGTATACAGTGATAATGATTATGGCAACAATGGAATAGCCATTTTTCATAAGGCAGCCAAAGAGGTTGGAATATGTGTTGAGTACTCTGAGAAGTTTGACCGGTCATATCCTGCCAGAATGATTAAATTGGTTGATATTATTAAAAAAGGCACAGCCAAAGTAATTATTGTATTTTTGGCATACTTTGATATGAATATTCTAATAGACCAGCTTATTCTACAGAATGTCACTGGCTACCAGATGATTGGTGTTGCATGGATTTCTGCTGTCTATTTAGCAACCCCAGCAAGTTATAGAGTATTGGCTGGAGCCATCGGTTTTGATGTGGGAAAATTGAAAATTAGTAATTTTGCTGACTATGCCGTCAATGAATTTTGGCAAACAACATTCCCTTGCTTGAATGCAGAGGGAAATGATTCTCAAACTGGAAACAACTGCAGAAAATATGAGGACATGATTAAGTTTAAAAACTACAGTAAGGATATATCAGAATTGAGATATGGAAACAATGTGTACAATGCAGTTTATGCTGTAGCACATTCTCTACATGGCCTGTTTAGATGCACAGAAAATCAGAGTTGTGAGAAAAACAAAACAATACAACCATTGCAGGTAACATGAAGGAAAACAAAGCAGGCTATGTCCATGGCCAGTGTTGTTATCAAAACTAACAAATACTTTTTTTTTTTTCTATTTGTCATGTTTATGACTGATATTGTCATAAAATGAATAACTGTTTCCTTCCTTTTAAAGGTTGTCAACTCCTTGAAAAAAGTCAACTTTACCACCAGTGTAGGAGAACACATTTGGTTTGACAGCACTGGGGCAACGGCTCCAAAATACGATGTAGTGAACTGGCAACGAGGAGGCAATGGAGAAGTTAACTTGAAGGTTGTAGGTTATTTTGATGGTTCTTTGCCAAGTGGACAACAATTTGTCTTAAATGCTGAAGATATAGTGTGGGCTGGAGAGAAAATAGAGGTATGTACTGTACATTGATGTGTTTACTAAAACTTTAATGAACATGTTTTTGTTTTAAGTTGTTAAATCAGGCCATTTTAACTTTTTTGTTCAAATTCTCTACATCCACCTAAATATATTTGGAACATCAATATAATGCATCAAAGTAAAGACGTAAATCTACTTTGATTTTATTAACAAACAAAGAACTTATGACCTGCTGCAGATAATTTTAAGGTTTATGGCTACAAAAGTAAATTGTTGTAGCCATAATCTTTTATTGTAGAAGCCAAGGTCTGTGTGCAGTGAGAGCTGTCCTCCAGGAACCAGAAAAGCAGCACATAAAGGAAGGCCTGCCTGCTGCTATGACTGTATCCCATGTGCTGAGGGAGAGATCAGTAACCAGACAGGTAATTTAAGCATTACTGAGTTTAAAACGCAAGGTTTTAACTGTATGTTTTGTATCGTTCTTTTATTATTTAAAATACAGATACTTAACAGTGGTATTCGTAAAATAAAACTATAATATTTTTATTTTCCTTCCTAATAATAAAACATGATTATTTTGCAGATTCAAATAACTGTGAGCAGTGTCCAGGAGAATATTGGTCTAATGCTGGTAGGGATAAATGTGTGTTAAAAGTCATAGAGTTTCTTTCTTTTACAGAAGTTATGGGGATTGTACTGATACTTTTTTCCCTGTGTGGAGCTACTTTAACTGTGTTAGTAGCTATTTTATTTCTAATAAAAAAGGACACTCCCATTGTTAAGGCGAATAACTCTGAGCTGAGCTTCCTGCTGCTGTTCTCCCTGAGTCTGTGTTTCCTCTGTTCACTAACATTCATTGGTCGGCCCTCTCATTGGTCCTGTATGCTGCGCCACACAGCGTTTGGGATCACATTTGTCCTCTGTATCTCCTGTGTCCTGGGAAAAACAATAGTGGTGCTAGTGGCTTTCAGGGCTACACTTCCAGGCAGTAATGTCATGAAATGGTTTGGACCTCTACAGCAGCGACTCAGCGTACTTGCATTTACTCTCATACAGGTCCTTATTTGTGTGCTTTGGTTAATAATTTCTCCTCCTTACCCCTACAAAAACATGGACTACTACAAGGAAAAAATCATATTAGAATGTAGCTTGGGCTCAGCTATAGGTTTCTGGGCTGTACTGGGTTATATAGGACTTCTTGCTTTTTTGTGCTTTGTTTTAGCTTTTCTAGCTAGAAAGCTGCCAGATAATTTCAATGAAGCCAAATTTATCACATTCAGCATACTCATATTTTGTGCTGTGTGGATCACCTTTATTCCTGCTTATGTCAGCTCTCCTGGAAAATTTACTGTAGCTGTCGAGATATTTGCTATTTTGGCCTCCAGTTTTGCTTTATTGTTTTGCATATTTTCACCCAAATGTTATATTATTTTGTTTAAACCTGAACTGAACACAAAGAAAAATATGATGGGCAAAATGGCATCTAAAACAATCTAAGAAACATGTTGCTTAAATCTGCATACATATATATTATTATACTTCATCACTGAATGCACAATGGCAAAAAAATAAATAAATAATATTTAGAAAACATAGAAATATGTTCTGATTTCAGCATGCTTGTGAATACAAATGTCTCACTGACAATAACAATTCGTGACATCTCAAGTTGCATTCATAAAAAGACTTGTTCAGTGATATCTTCGCATACTGAATTAAAGAATGTAACAATTATCTTTTTTTTTCTCTAGTATGTTTAGTTTTATTCTATGGTCGTTTTTTTTTTTTTTTTTTAACATACATTTGTAAAAATACATTGGATACATTTGTGACCTCAGCAAGTTTAACCTTACTTAGATCATGACTTACCCTATCCAGGGTGTACCCTGCTTTGTGCCCTAAGCCTTCTGGGATAGGCTCCAGGTCCCCGCGACCCTGAATACAGGATGAAGCAGTATAGAAGATGAGTGATGAGTGAGTGAGATCATGACTTATGCAAATTAGCAGATGCAACAACTTTATCTCAGTATCTCAGTTGTTTATAGGGTTTTTGACATTTGTCTCTCAAAGTTGATATCCAAAAGTGCAATCATGGCTTTGATGAATGGCATGGGCATAACAGCAGATGATGAATGCTCTGGACAAGCAGTAGTAAAAGACATTAGCATCTATTCCAATCATATTACTTAAATAATAATAATAATAATAATAATAATAATAATAATAATGATTTAACATCCTAGTGGTAAGCATTGATTATTTTAACCCTTAGGGGTCTGAGGCCTTTCTGAAGACCTGCAGGGATTCAGCGCTCTTCTTAAATTTGCAAATCTTTACCAATATAGTATCTAACACATTTTCCCTTATTAATGTAGAGCACAAAATGAGCTTTCATAATGTGGCTAATGTAAATATGTTAGATTCATGTGCAACTTTTAAACATATGTCAAATTTCACACACAAAATATACAATTTCAAACTCTAGCAGAAAAGAAGAATAAACAAACCTGGCAGACTGTTTTGAACACAGAACTGAGTTCATAAAAGTGTTAGGTGTGTTCATAGCAAAACAACTAAATTATAACACTCAGAAAGACCTTTTTGGGGTAAAATGACTGATGTCCCCAATTTTTTTTTGAAAAATGAATAATCTAAGACTTTTCATGACCCATTGACACCTGGATCAGGTAACACCAGGTTTCACTCCAGAACCTATACACTCAAATTGTTAACATAGTTACAAAACACACTTTAAATGATTAATAATCTATCAATATTGGTTAATGTCTGTTTAAACATGAATGTTTACCCTAGTTATCTATTTGGTTTTGAGAAATATATCTTATTTGCCCAGGTGGAAAACGTCTCGGGTTACTTTGCTTTAACCCTGTTCCCTGAAAAGGCGGGAACGAGATGCTGCATGAAAACGCTATGGGAACATCTTGTCATGTTGCCGGTTGTGAAGCATGTGTGTATCAAACACGCCAAATTTTGGCTTATATAACCTCGGTCGGGTGACGTCATCTGATGAGATGCACCTGCAGGTTATAAATAGGAGTGAACCGGAAACATTCCTCAGATCTTTTGTCTTCACCGACATTGTGCGCGTGTGTGTGTCAACAAGCATACTAAATAGCAATTAAAAGCAAGATAAAGTGTATAAAACTCACCAGCAATAATGGCGGAGTTTAGAGTGAGATGTCCCCCTCCTTGCGAAAATTTCCTTTCGGAGGGCGATCCACACACTTTCTGCTTTGAATGTTTGGGTGAGAAGCACGCTCTCGAAGGGCTTAGAGGAGAGTGCGAACACTGTGATCTTTTTCCCATGAAGGTGCTTCGCGCGCGCCTCGCGTTCTTTAGGGAACCACGAGCCGCGCTGCACTCCTGGGGATCACAAGCCGATCTGGCCGAGACGGAGTCCCTCCTTTCTCTCGCCCTCTCCCCCGATCGCGAAGTCTCTCCTTCCACTTCACAAGCGCACTCCGGTGCTTCTCGTGAGTGTGTAGAAGAGACTCGTTCTCTTGCTTCTGTGGAAATGGAAGTAGCTACCTCAGAAC
>JAQMYI010001488.1:0-12824 GCA_030014275.1 Clariallabes melas | reverse complement strand
CGCCACTCAGCGGTAAAAGCCAGCAAACGCACAAACCCAAATGCTATCGCCATAGGCCGTGACGGTAGAAGTCGCATTCTGCTTGTGCACCCACTGTAAGTGAGCACTGCAGGATAAATGCATTGCATCTCTCTGGCTCACATGCATACAGCTAGGGAGTGGGTAGTTGAGTTTTGGCACCAGAGTGGGTGATTGAGCCATTGATCTGGGGGGCACAAGTCAACTCTGGAATTGACTTGTGACCAGATGGGAACCCAAAAGTGGTGTGCGCCTCGAGCTGCTTAAATTTCTGCTTGAGGCATTTATTAATCCTGTATATCATTATGTACATTTAAAATGCTTAGGGCTTCCTTGGGCTTATCAAACACTCACTTATTCTCTCAACTACCTCTTTTAACATCTACAAGCCCGCAGGCTCTTTGGATGGTGCAATCATTCTTTTACATGGTGCGAATTAGAGAGCCACACCACCAGATGTAATATGCAGTGTTGTTTTGAGTTTCCTTTTTACTTCAGTAATTAATAATCCCACACTATCTCCAAGCGGGAGGGTATTCCCGTGAGTGTCATAAGCGCTTTCACAGCCTCCTATTTTATTGACCCACTCAGCAGCCCCATGTAAGGGCTCTGATAAAACTTAAGAACATCGCATGATGTGATGTTATAATAATCTCTCTAACTTGCACCACATAACAAACCGCACATCATTGGGTGCCTATCTTAATTTGTGTCATGTATCTGCAACTGCAACATTTAAAATAATTTGTATGGACTATTTTCACCTTGAGGAAAGCAGGTGTGGAGTTTATTTTAGGGATGATTAGCAACTTCACTAAGTTTGCCCAAGTCTACCCAACCAGTAACAAATCAGGCAAAACTGAGAAAATGTTTCTGACTTTGTCTTGCTAAAATTCACCATGATCAAGTTAAAGAATTTGAGAACTACTTATTCATACAGCAGCAAATATACACTTATTAAATATACACGTATTGCAAACTCAAAAACACCACCATATCATCCACAAGGGAACCCAGCTGAAATGTTTAATCACACCTTTTTTATCAATGCTGCAGACATTAGATGAGGAGAAAAGGGAAAATTAGACATAAACTATATGAGTAAATTTGTGCATGCTTACAACTGTTCAACCAGGGATCATTACTCTCCATTGTAACTGGTTTTTGGCCTTGGTGATTGATTACATTTTTTGGCATAAATTATGAACAACAACAACTTGGCACAGATTTTATTATTATTATTATTATTATTATTATTATTATTATTATTGTTGTTGTTGTTGTTGTTGTTGTTATTGTTAGAAGTAGTAGTAGTAGTGAAAAGGCACTTTTTATTATAATTGTTTTCCAAAAAGATGTCATTATATGAACCAAAGTGTCAATCAAAATTTGGGGTGGGACCATGTTCTAAACTATAAAAACCTGTAAGATACCCATTCAGTAACTATGTGATCATACATTTGCATGACTTCAAGCTGTTGGCATGAACACTAAATTCATGAATCTGACCGAATTTAACCAATCTAATCGCTGTTTGCATTTCTCCTGTCCAGAGCGAGATGCATCACCAGTTTATATCTTACTCTACGTGTGTTCAGCTGCTGTGGTTCTTCTAACAATGTGCGGAAATATGCTCATCATCATCTCTGTTTTTCATTTCAAGCAGCTTCACACACCAACAAACACACTTGTGCTCTCTCTGGCGGTGTCGGATTTCCTCGTGGGTGCTTTAGTGATGCCCCCGGTGTTAATTTGGACAATCGAGTCTTGCTGGATCTTTGATAAACGTTACTGCATCTGTCTTCTGATCACTTCTTTTATTCTTGCAAATCTGTCCATCTACAATGTTGCTTTAATTGCTGTGGATCGATATTTGGCTATTTCAAACCCCTTTTTCTACACAAACACAATCTCTACAAGGAGTATGTGCATTGTGGTTTATTTTAACTGGTGTTTGTGTCTGCTGTATAACACTTCACTCTATTATTTCAGTGAGAGCTTTGAAAATTCTGTAATGTGTCATGGAGAGTGTTTTCTCTCAATGAATGAGTTGTCCCTTGCAATTGACCTTGTAGTAACCTTCATATTTCCACTTTCTGTCATAATCATATTGTATACTCTAGTGTTTGTGATTGCTAAGAAACATGCCACTGCTATCAGAGAGCTTAATAATCAGACACGATCTAAAACACAGAAAATCACCTCACACTCAATGAAATCTGAGAGAAAAGCAGCGAAAATCCTCGGAATTTTAGTGTCTGTGTTTCTGATGTGTTTACTTCCATATTTTATTTACACTTTATTGGGTGATGTTATTGTATTACAGTTAGAAACAATTCAGAAAGTTTTGATTTTGCTTTATCTTAACTCCACCATTAATCCAGTTATTTATGCTCTGTTTTACCCATGGTTTAGGAGGTGCATTAAGTTAACTATAACACTACAAATATTTCAAACAGACTCTTCGTTAATCAGTGTTATTTCTTGAATTTGTTTTGTACCCAATAAAATCATCACATATTGTCCAAATACAACCAAAAAATAAGTCAGTATGGAAAATGTGTCATTCTAAATTTAAAACCTCAACTACTCCCAACAAACTGTTCATGCATTTTAACTACATTTTGTAAGGGGCTCTGCATACAAGAACATTTTGCCACACATTTAATCTTAGCACAACACTTAATGGATCAAGTGTGGTGTTAAAGCATGTAAAAGCAATTGAAAGTTGCATTTCTATAAATAATACTTAAAAATAATAATTTGAATCAGTAATATAACCTGTAATGGCTATTTTGTGATATGCAGTAAGTGCAAATTAATGAATGATATCCTTATTTAAAGTCAACACATCTGTTAACATTTAAGTTACAGTTTCTCACCAGTCTCACCAGTTTTAAAAAGAGATAAAACGTGAATTAGGCACTATGTATGATCACTTTTATTCATTATTTTATTAATTATTCATAAACATTAGGTTAATCACCATTCATTACCATCACATCTTCTATTTATTGAAACACATTATAAAGTTAAGAACATATATTTTATCACTACATAATCCTCTTCTTCATTTTTTTTTTTTTAGTTTAATCCTTCTGTCATTCCACTTCATGGCACATAAGTAAGGTTAAATAGTAACATCATATTCTCTGTTTTTCAACTAAATCAGCTTTACACACTGACTTACACACTCATACTCATTCATGCCATGTCGGATTTCCCTATTGATTCTTTAGTTATTCAACTGGTGTTATTTGGATAATTGAATCATTCTGGATTTTTGATACAAGTTACTGCCTCTGTTTGCTGATCAGTTCTTTTAATCTCACAGCAAATTAGAACAAAGAGCAAATGTGAAATTTTGCATGAAACAGGGCAAATCTGCCACAAGTTTACAGGGATGCTGCAATATAATTGTTCATGGTGTTTTAAGTGGCATGCGTATTTCATGAGCAGAAGAACAACACTGAAAGACAAGGAGAGATCAGGAAGACCTTTGACAAGCTCAATCCTCAATTCATATCAAAATCATTAGCCGTGGTTAACCTGTCCTTCATGGGGTCCATCAAGGATCATTACCAGGGACAAAAACTTGGGTGTATACTGTACGTATGACCCTGTGACAAAGCAATAGTCTTTACAGTGGAAGAGGCCTTTATCACAATGACCAAAAAAGGCGAGGCAGGTCTGCAGCTTAAAGAAGTGCATGCTCATCGTCTTTTTAGACATTCGCAGCATTATGCATAGAAAATTCATGCCCAGGGTCCAGAACATTAATAGTAATTTTTTCTGCAAAGATTTAAGGTGTCTGAGTGATAACATATGGTGAAAAAATGGAGGTTGTAAACAGAAATAATGTAGTTTGATACCCCTCATATTAACACACACTCCTGACAATGTGTGTTTAGGAACCCCTAGTGGTAGAAATCATGTACAAAGTGTTAAACTGATTCTGAGACTGTTCCAGCCCACATACTGGGCTGGAAGAGTCTCTAGCCGTAACTGGAATTAGCTCCCACATATGTTCTCTTTGCGGTCAGGGAGACACCACAAGCCCCCATCGAGTTCACTCGGATAAATGAGCTGGTGGATCAGTTCTAAGATGTGTTCCCTTTCAAAAACTACACTTGATGCTGCGTGAAAACGCTATGGGGAGCATCTCTTTGTTGCTCGGTTGTGAAGCATGTGTGTGTCAAACACGCCAAAAACTTTGGCTAATATAACCTCGGACATGTGACGTCATTTGATAAGGTGCACCTGCAGGTTATAAATAGGACTGAACCGGAAACATCCTCAGGTCTTTTTGTCTTCAAGAACCGCATTGTGTGTGTGCGTGTGTGCAAGCACTTTTCAAAGCAAAAAGAAAGCGAGAATAGAAAGTGTCTTATTACTCACCAGAAAGATGGCAGAGTTAGACAGGAGTGTGCCTACGGGTAAAAGATATCTCGCTGAGGGCGATCGCCACAGTTTGTTTTCAGCGTTTGGGGGAAGAGCACGCTATCCTCGGGCTTGAGGGAGCATGTTTGTATTGCGATCTCCTCCTTATTAAAGTCCCTCGCGCTCAGCTTGCCTTTTTAAAAATGCATATCAGGAGTTACTAGAGGTGGTAACAGAAGATTTTATTTTTATTTACAACAATCCTGGCGTCTCCGGTGGGATAGTGATGGTCTCCGTCTGACGACTGTGACGTGATGACTGCAACATCATCTGCCTGAGTTCTGACTCTAGTCCTTGGAGGTCCTGTGCATGACAGCACGGGTGAGTTCCATCTTGTAAAAAAATCCTTGCTGCTAGATGATTGTGGAGGAATCAGTAAAAGTCTAACGTGTAGTTTTCTCAGTACTGAATGAGTTAGCCTTAATATTGTTTGACAATATGGCGACGTGTTTTCGGGATCCTAAGTGTGACGGACGGCGGTCCTCACTAGTTTGTGAATCCCTGCCCTATGCTGATGATTCCTGTTTTGAGAAGGAATTGGGGCAGATGTTGGATAAATTGTGTAGCAAAAAAAAGGTGAAGCTATGCAGATTTCTTGGTGTTAAAGATGAGGATAAATGGACTAGAGAGCAATGTTTTTCTGCTTTGGAAAGGTGTGTGCAGCGTAAAGACCTTGAAGCTGCAGTTCAAGTATTTAGGCAGTGGCATGCTCTTCTAATACAATCACACGCTGCAGAGCGGGATTGTGAGAAGCGTGAGAGTGACGAAAAGATCAGTAAACTTGCGCAGGAATGCGCTAATCATAAGCGTGCCGCTCAATCTGCTCAAAAAACATGTGAGCAGTCTCAACGCTCAATTAACTCTCTCCAAACCAAACTTGAAGTTTTGGAAAAACAAGCAGGGAAGCTATCTCTGTCTAAATCAAAGCCATTGTTTCCATCTCTTCCTAATCTTGGCTATGATATACAATTAAGAGAGCAGTCAGAGGTTGAGGATTCTGACTTAGATCCAGCACGCATCGGTGTGGCTCCGATGGCTGTGAGAGAGTCTCGCTCTAAAAAAGATGAAGACTCAAAAGTAACAATTATATACAAGCCACTGAGTCCTGTTGAAGTTGATCGTATGGCAAAAGACTTTAAACATCCGAGAGAGATGGGCATGGGCCCTTTCTTAACGCAGATGCAGCGTAAAATTCAGTTGTATAATTTCCACCCTCTGGATGTGATTGCCATAAGTTCCCAGATTTTTCTGCCCTCAGAAGTAGATAAGTTAAGAGCTTATTATCAGGCTTGTGAGGACAAACAAAAGCTTACTTCAGCAAAAGCTGTGCAGAAGTGTTCTGATGACCTTCTTGGGATTATTCGTGATTTTGTGGACTGTAATGAATGCTGGCGTAAAGTTGTGGATTGTCAGCAGGCAAAAAATGAGTCTGTCCTTGAATACACTCAGCGCTATGCCCAGGTGTTTATGTTGTATGGTGGGAATGATCTGAGCTCTACAGACGAGGTGATGACGAGCCGAATTCCCGTTGCGCAGTGGGCTGATGGTTTACGTGCTGAGTTACGCAAGGTGTTGCCGCTTTTAAAACCTGAGTGGCGGAAGTCCACACTTAATGATCTCTCTGACAGTCTTTCAGCATATGAAAGAGATTCCAATGTGAAAACACATGTGTCTGCGTTGATGCAAGCTGCTGTTGATGTGGAAAATGCTCAATCTGTTCCACGTGATGTCTGTCGCTATTGTCATAAGCCTGGACATTGGTACAAGGCTTGCCGGAAGCGAAAGGCAGACATGAAAAAGCAGAAATGTGCTTCTGACTCTGGAGGTTCTCAGCCTGACTTGAGGGGTGGAGCTCTTTCGCCTGACGTGGCAGGGCAGATCATTCAGATCTTGCAACGTGCTTCCCAGGCAACGTCACCTGGTTTGCCTCCTCCCCCTCCGCCGCAGTCTTTTTAGATATGAAAGCTGTGAGAGCCTATTTGCAGCCAATTACCTTTGAGCAAGATAACAGACTGTATGTTGTGATCACTGTTAATGGTGTGGAATGTAGCTTTTTAATTGACACAGGTGCACAAGTTTCTATAATTCCATTAGAGATGGCTAAGAAGCTGGGTCTTCATTTAACCAAATCAAACACTATCATTGCTGGTGTGACTGGGGAAAGTTGTCATACTTACATAACAGAGCCTGTTTGCTTATGTTTTGGCCCTAGGTCACTTGATGTCTCTCTAATGGTAGCAGAAATTAATACTTCCCCTATTTTGGGTATTGATGTTATCTCACGTTTACACATGCAATTGGATTTTGAAGCAGCTGAACCTAAACTCTCTGTTTTTACATCTCAAGTGATGGATCCCATGATTGCTAATCATCCTATTTGGGCTAAAGATAAAAACGATTGTGGTCTATTGGACATTGAACCAGTGCGGCTCACTGGAAAACCCCCACCTATGACCAAACAGTACCCTCTTTCACAGGAAGCTATTGAGGGGATTCGGCCTGTAATCACTGATTTGGTAAGCCGAGGCATTTTGATTAAGGCATATAGCTCCTCTTCCTCTCCGTTGTGGCCTGTCAGGAAAGGCGGGGCCCAGAGAGATGTAACAGGAAATGCACCAAAAACTCTTTGGCGTCTGACAGTCGATTATCGTGTCGCCAATACATGCATTGATCGCATCCCACCTCGAGTAGCTGACCCTAGTACTGTTTTTGATGGAATCCCTATTTCACATACAGTGTTTTCAGTCATTGATATGGCTAATGGTTTTTGGTCTGTTCCTTTACATCCAGACAGCCAGCCATGGTTAGCTTTCTTTTTCGATGGTGATCAGTATTTGTGGTCGCGTCTGCCACAGGGCCTGCATAATAGCCCAACAATATATCATCAAGCATTAAGGCGTCACCTGTCAGAGCCAGAATGTCCAGTTAAAGAGTCTAGCCTGGTCCAATTCATTGATGACATTCTTTTAGCCTCACCTAATCATGAAGTGCATAACAGAGAGTTACTAGCGCTGCTGACATATCTCAGTGCACATGGTCATAAAGCTAACATTGCCAAAGCTCAACTAGCCACCACTTCTGTGCAATTTCTAGGACAATCAGTGACAGCAGGACAGAGATCCATCCTCCCTAATCGGGTTGCAGCAGTACGAATGTTCACTGCTCCATCAACAGTGAAAGGGCTCCGCTCATTCCTGGGTATGTGTAACTACTGTCGCCCATGGATTGAGGATTATGCCCGAATAGCTCAGCCTCTGTATGATTTGTTGAAAGGATCTCCTAATGAGACAGACAGTATTCAGTTTTCTGAGTCAGCTGAAACCGCATTCACCGATCTTAAAGCTGCGCTTACATCTGCACCTGCTTTAGGTTTTGCGCAACCTGAGCTGCCGTTCACCCAATATGTGCATGAGCATGCGGGGTTCATGACTGCGTGTTTGATGCAGGATCATGGTGGCCAATTGCGTCCAGTCCAATACTATTCAGCTAAGTTGGACGTGAATGCTAGCGGTTTTGGTCCATGCCTTCGCGCTGTTCAAGCTACATTTTTAGCTGTTACTGCCTGTGCTCCGATAGTGTTGACGCAACATCTCACTGTACATTGTCCTCATGCTGTTCTCTCTTTGTTGTCCTCAGCTCGTGTGATCACAGTAACTGCTCAAAGATGGAGCAACTGGCTCAATACTCTCACAGCTCCTAACATCACCCTGAAAAGGGCAAAGATCACCAACCCCTCATCGTTAATGATGGCTGCAATGTCTGATTCCTTAGATGAGGGCGCGTGGGGTGATCATGACTGTGTGATGCTTTCACACTCACCACCTTCAAAGGTCTCTGAAATTCCTCTGGAAAACCCAGACATGGTCTTGTTCACTGACGGTTCAGCCCAGGTGCTGAATGGATGCAGACGAGCTGGATGGGCTGTGTGCTCATTACATGCTGTTATAGCTCAGGGTCGTCTTCCTGATCATCTCTCTGCACAAGTTGCGGAGCTTGTTGCCCTGACTAATGCATGTGTTTTGGCTACAGGATGTTCAGCCACAATCTACACTGACAGCCGTTATTGCCACGGCACAATACATGACTATGCGAGCATTTGGCGACGACGTGCCTTTCTAACAGCTTCAGGAACGCCAATCAAAAATGCTTCATATGTGTCTGACCTCTTGTCCGCCTGTGAGCTTCCAAAAAGTTTAGCAGTAGTCAAGGTCAAAGCACACTGTCCAAAAAACACTGATGAAAGCAGAGGAAATGCCCTGGCTGATGCTGCGGCCAAAGCTGCATGCAGGCTGCCTGCTATCACAATCTCAGCCGTCAAAACCTCGAACTCTGCTGATGTGAAGGTTGAGTCACAACAACTTCGATCTTCCCTGATGGACATGTATGCTAATGCTCCTGCACTAGAAGTGTGGTCCTGGGTTGATAAGGGGGCAAGCCTAGACTCTGCTGGTGCTTGGACAAAGGGAGGTAAATATGTTGCCCCTGAGTCCTTGCTGCCATACTTGGCCCAACAAATTCACAGTTTGGGACACGTGGGTGTTCAGACAATGGTTCACAGATTTTCTTCTACGTGGTGGAACCCCAAGTTCCGCGCACATGCATCGGATGTCGTGAAACGCTGTGTTCTGTGTCAGGCTAACAACAGTGCAGCTGGAGTGCCAACTCCTGCAGCTCACACTCCAGCGCCAGCAGGTCCGTTCAAACACCTGCAGGTCGACTACATCACCCTTCCTCCATGTCAAGGTAAACGAGATGTGTTGGTGGTGGTTGACCAATTTTCTCGCTGGATTGAAGCCTACCCAACTAAAACAGGCACAGCTCTGCACACTGCAAAATCACTGGTCAAGGACTTCTTCCCTCGCTGGGGAATTGCCGAATGCATTCATTCAGATCGTGGAACTCATTTCACTGGACAGGTTGTGCAGGAAGTTATGAAGTTGTTGAACGTTCAGTGGAAGCTTCACTGCCCTTACAGGCCCCAGGCTTCTGGGCAGGTTGAACGTCAAAATCAGACATTGAAGCTACGATTGTCCAAGCTCCATCAGAGTGGAGTGTCATGGGTAGATGCACTACCAGCTGTGTTGTGCAGCATTCGGTCATCTCCTACAAGGGGGATTGGTCTCAGCCCATATGAGATCATAACTGGTCGACCCATGGCCTTGCCAGGCACACTTGATTTGAGACAGGCAGATGTTCATCTGACCTCTGATGCGCTGTTGAAGTATTGTGAAGAGCTCACTGATGCAGTCAGTGCTGCTCAGCAGCGTGTCTCAGAGGCATGGATCTCACCTGAGAAGGGAGGCCATGCCATTGTACCAGGACAGTGGGTGATGATCAAAAATCACACTGCTGGACCATTGGAGGCGAAATGGAAAGGTCCTTTCCAAGTTCTTTTAGTAACCGATTCAGCAGTTTTATGTCAGGGGCGTAAGACCTGGACTCATGCTTCACACTGTAAAGTGGTGTTACCTCCTAAATAGGGTCAGTTTGGGTGGCTCTGGGAGAAGAGCTTTGAGAGGATCCGATGGCGTTTAGGCCGCGGGGGTTAAACTCGAAGTGAAGATTCCCTTTTCCCCAACATGCGGTTAGCGCTCCCTACTTCTCTCAGTGGACAGGACCCAAGTTAGGAAGGGAAAGATGGTCACCCTTTACAGTGGTCATATGGTGGATCCTGAACCGTTGCCAGTTAAAAAAAAAAAAAAAACGTAGGGAAAAAACACAGGGTTCAGAAGATTTCATTTGAATTAAACTCAGAGAGAGAGAAAAGAAAAGCCGTACCATCTCTGTGTTTACTACCTGATTCTGCTATCTCTTGTGTGTGTGTGTGTGTGTGTGTGTGTGGTGTGTTTTTTTTTTGCAGGAACAACCAAGTGAGGCATTCCGGAAGTTGGAGAAGCTGATACGAGATAACCACGAGTCTGCTACTGGATACATCGGGTTCCCGCTTTCTCCCAGCTGGCCACACAGCACGCCTCAGCGTCCTTCGACATCTATTCGTGCCGTGCTGAGACAAGATCCAGCTATCCTCGCAGTCATCGCCACCACATCTCAAGAAGCTAATCTTGTCGATTACACACATAGACTTTCTCAAAATTGTGATCATAAATTAATTACAATCACTGGGTTCACATTATACAATCACACTTATGCTGCAACTGGCGCTCGAGGTTATTTTATTAAGAATTTCAGAAGATTACCTTCTCCTATAGTCTGGGGGAGACATGTAAAGGCCATTACTTGTTCAGCATATGCCATAACCATTAATTCATGTCCTGTATTACATTGTCAAAAAGTAAGAACATATCAGTTGTATCCTAAAATCAAGGTCAGAGTGTTCTTTAATAAGTATCAACAAAAGTTGACATACATCAGTTATCCGCGGTATATTAATGGTATTGATTTCAATGCAGGGAGCTTAGCTGTTGGTAATGTTAATACGTGGTGGGAAATTCTCAAATTGTACAATGGGGAAACTAACATTTGGGACACTTTCACTCAGATTCGCTCTTCTGATGATATTAAACTGTCTGGTAAATGTGTTAGGTGCTGATTTTGATAAGAAAAACACTTTCCATGCTTTGTTTACATTAACTCAGAACACACTGTACCCAGGCTGTGAAGTCTGCATTCCTCACCCAGTGAGTGTCTCTGCTGGCATTGCGTGGTCAGGACATGCCATTTCAGTCTGTGACACTTGTGCTTTATTGCATATTAATGTATCAGAATTCAACATAACTACTTGTCATAATGTAACTCAAGCAGTCGCAACTCAGTGTTGCTCTCCAGGGGTGGAAGTCTGTAATCAGACTTATCTTCCCTCTCATAGTGTAACTGACGTCATTACCTTGACTAAATTTCCATGGTGTGTTGAAAATCATGTAAGGGACTCTCCCTTTATGGGTGAAATCTCTGGGGCATTGTGCAGTTTTATCGTTGAACTCAGTAAATTTCATCTAAAAGATATTTCACACATTTCCCAAGTTCAACCTAAATTTACAGCTCATTCTATACTTGATTGTGTTTCTGAACCTGGTCCATGGGTTAATTGGCTCTCAATTAATAAATTCTGTCGCGTTCCAGCTCCTTCTGGTACTTACTGGTTGTGTGGAAGTACCGCATATAGCGAATTACCCGCGAGATTCAATGGCCGATGTTCTTTAATCTATCTTCTTCCAGCCATGAGACCTCGACACCTAAATCTTAAGGACCAAGTTACGAGTAAACCTTATTCTACTCCACAGCATGTCATTTTAATACAACGGTTTCCTACAGATCGCTCAGAAATTAATCTAGATGTTCCTAGTTCTTGTGGACCAGTAAATTGCAAGGAAGTCGAATGCATTTGGTATAAGAACGGGAAAGTGCACACTGCCATAGAGAGGGGAGTTCAAAAGGTACCCCCAAATGCTAACCTTCATGACAATGGTACCTTAACCCTCTTACCAACGAAGCAGGGGTATCAATCCTTTGCGGACTCAATCAACCAATCTGAAATTCCTATTTCTGTAACAGATAAGCTGCTGTCGGACATTGCTTTCTATTCTGAAGTTGATGCTATTTTTACATTTAGTAGTAATGAACAGAAGTGCCCGGTGAGTTATCAACTTCATACACGCTCCTATAAGAAGAATAGTCCTTTCAAGGTTATATCATTCGCAGCTAATGACCCTCGTTCATGTGTTGAATATTTCACATGCAGTCAGACTTTCTGGAGTAGATCACTCGGTGCTCTTATTCCTAATTATGGTATTATGGTTAGTTTGGATCAGATCCGTATCTTATCTCATGAAGTTGAGAAATTGGCTAATGACACTGCCCAAGCCCTAGGTGTGATATCTACCACACTACAATCACATCGCATGATGATTTTGCAAAATCGAGTTGCTTTAGATTACATCTTAGCACAACAGGGGGGTACCTGTGCAGTTGTAGGCCCTGAATGTTGTACGGACATTTTTGACCCTACTTTAAACTTAACTCAGTACATTAAAAACTTAGAGGAGTTACGTGATCGTGTTAAACATATTGATCAAGTTAACAGTGATGGTCTAGGGGCCTGGCTAGGTTCCTGGTGGATATATGGCCGTGAAATTTTGTTAGCTTTCATGGTTTTCCTTTTCATCCTTCTGTTGGCCTATGTGGCTATTCGTTGCTGTTGTTTGTGTGTCTTTAAAAGCGTAAAACACACTCAAATAGCAGAAACTACAATTATGTTGACTCCTAGGCCTAATGCCTACATTTGATGTGACCTTTTCCTCATTTTATGCTAGGTACGCGGGTTAGAAGTGTAAGTCCTATTCCGTTGTGGAATATGTAAACGAGTAATCGCCTGGCCAGTGGTTACAGATTGTAAGACATGTTTCAAA
>JAQMYI010001096.1:0-12923 GCA_030014275.1 Clariallabes melas | reverse complement strand
ACATCGTCACCAAAGATCTCGCCTGAAATGCCATCGTGATCGTCGTTGTTCGGCGTCTGCGCAGTCGCAGATGTGGCACTTTTAACTGATCCGGTGTCGACGGCCATGCCGGTACTGTCACGGTCACCGGAGACTTCAGTAGCTGCAGGCGCAGCCACTTCAAAGACCTCCTCTTTGGGCTTACGAACAATTGATGGGGCAAGATTGGCCAAGGCCAATAAAGGGTCGAAAGAGGCCAGTTGCTCTTCAGCCGACAATGGTTCCGCACGCTCGTTTTCGTCACTCGTACCAGTGACGCTCTGCTGGGTCACGGATGAACTGACGAGAACAGTCCCAGGGGCAACATCTGTCGACGGAGTGGCACCACTCCCCTGAGGACTCACCGCCGATTGACCTGCTTCGATTGCAGTAGGTACAACAGGCACTTGTGGCACGTCTGGCACCTGCGAAACCTGAGCGGGCGTCGAGCTGGCAGCAGCCACCGCCTGTGGTGGTTTTGCCGCAGGGCCGCCCCCCCCTCCTGGAGGAACACCTTGCCCAAGCATCGAGGCCCCTTGCCGCAAAGCGCTCAATGCACGAAGACCGGCCTGATAGAGCACAATCCCGCGCTCAATTGGCGGGGTCTGAGGCTTCATATTTTTGGATGCCTCAATGATTCGTTGCAAAATATCACTGGTGATGACCTCCGCATATTGAGGAACCTCCGAAGAATCGATGACGCGCCTTACACGCTCAATGGCAACCGTATCTTCACTCGGGTTCATATCGACCGCGCACGTGGCCAACGTTATCGATTCGATCTCTGGAATTTGAAGGAAACGGTTTATCCGCGGGAAACGCACACGCGGAATATCCGGCGTCGGGTAAAAGGATTTCATCACGTGCGCGCGCTGCCGATAGGCGAAAGTAGCAATCCCGGAAGGCAGGTTTTCCAATACTTCGCGCTCGATCCGCGATCGCTTCTCAAATCTGTAGCTCTTTCCTCGACGCACCGAGCTGAAGAAATCAGTGTCCCTTTCCATGTCGCTCAAAACGGCAACATCGGCCTTACCCAGTGTCTTTTCTGCGAGGTCATGCGTTTTGTCCGAGCCTACAATTTTCATGATGAACTTTGTCGCCTGGTTCGCCATCATGGCGCCGGCTTCTGCTGCCCTGTCACCTTCAGTGAGCTTTTCAAGGTCTTGGGCCAATGCGCACAGGAAGAAATTCAACGAGCGAGCTTGTGCTGCGGTCAGCGCGATCCCTTCCGCAAATTGGTACGCGAATTCATCAAGGAAAAGTGCGAACGGCGTGTTTGACGCAGTAATCTTTGCGTCAACAATCTTGTGGACATCGCCTTCAACGCTCATGCCCAGCGCACGAGCCATCATGACTCGCAACAGTGCAAGATTTAGCTTGCCCAAGCTCTCTTGTTCTTGGGAACCCTTTTCCAACGACGGAATTAAGGCTACGCAGATCCGGTTGTTGGTGACCACGTCTTGCATATCCACTTCTGGGAATTTTCGCTTGAAAATGTGCCCATAGGTGTCGATCAACAACGACAGCGCCGGATATACCTGGTCCGACCGATAACCGTGCTGGTTAAAGGTATCGTTACTTTGTGATGTCGGTGCTTTCTTCTTCTGGTCCTGAGGCCCCCGCATGGCGGCCATGGGGCCCAGCGGATCCTCCTCGGCCTCTTCCTTCAACTTGCCATGCTTACGCAACATGACGTCGATTTTGAAGCCTGGCAAGCCGACCTCTAAATACGATTTCACACCCAGAAATGGAGTTGGCCATTTTGATTGGCCATTGTTCGCCATCTCCCAACCTTCAATGTAGAGCTCCTCGATTTTGTCCAGCGACAAATACTCTCTGAGAAGCTCCATCGACAGCACAATGTGGCCTTCGTCACGCTTCCAGCACAATGCACGCGTGATGCCCTTGAAGAGATTCAAGCCGCGCTCTTGCCAGGTCTTCGAATCCCCTGATGCCTTGACCATGGTGTTCGACATCATCTGCACCAGGGTGTCTGCATCGGCCACAGTTGCTGGCTGCAGACCATTCGATAGACGTTCCCGCATTCCCGAAATTTGGGAAGGCGATAATCCTCCAAGCAGGTAATTGATGACCAGGAAGTCGTAGTCGCGCAAGAACATTCGCACTTGCGAATAAACGTCAGTTGGAAGCTTGTTATCGGCCTTCGCATCAGAGACAAAGAACCCTGATGCCCAACAAAGGACGTTGAAGATCATCGCCTTCAGGAATTCGCTCTTGCCACTACCGGTCGTGCCCAGCACCAGCATGTGACGAGTAAGATCGTCTGCACTCGCGAATACCTGCTTGTTGCGCTCATACGGATCGGCAGCGTCGATGACGCCAAAGTACATCACCCCTTTCGGACGTGATGGTCGACCAGTTTTGGGATCAAGTTGCCCAGGATCTTGCGTCTTACTCCAAGCCGGATAGCGAAACGGCAAATACTGTGCCGCGTTACCATAGATGTCTGCGCCAATGACCAACGCAAATAGCCAGATCGGCAGCAAGTGCGGAAGGAGAACGCAAAGGAACGCCAGCGTTCCCATGACGAAGCTGAAGTGCCGCGGCTGGCTCACCCAATCCGCTACTTTCTGTTCATTTGACCGGACATCGACAATGACTGTCTGGAGAGGAACCTCCTGGCGGCCCTCGATGGTTTGAAATCGACGGGAGCTCATTTCTTTGCCAACTCCCGTTTAGCGACTTCACAAGCGCCGGCATGGTATGCCAAGGCACCAATCACAGGCTCTATCATTGCCCGCATCAACTCAGAATGGTCCAGATTGAAGCTCTGGGCAGAATCAGCAATCAGCTCGTACATCCGCGCCGGATGTGCCGAAAATCTCCTTGTCTTTCTGAATCCATTAATGATCTTCGCCTCTGCGGTATAGCCGTGCTCCAGCCAGTGCAACGCCGCCTCGATCAACTCCTTCTCGGTAAAGGGCCGCCCAGAATGCTCACGCAATACCACCAGAGGCAGGGCGATCGCGGACCAGACTGCTGCGGTGCGACGCTGATTGTCAAACTGAGCCATGTGGGGAATCCCCACGCAAAAGTCCTTCACCAGGTGAGCTGCGATCTCATCAGGATCGGCCTCTTTGCAGCTGCCCCGAAGCTTTTCAGCGGTCGACTGAATGTTGACCAGGATTTCACGTGTCGTAAGCGTTTTCGCCTTACTCCCCGCTTTCTTTGAAATAACACCCTTGGCAATACCTCTTTCCAACAGATCATCTGTTGCGGATCGGCCGAGTATGACTCCATCTTCGAAGACCTTTGCCACCCGGGCGGCTAGCGCTCCACCTTCTGCATACAAGACTGGTGGCTGGTACCGAGCAGCTACAAATCTGCTAAGCCGCAGAACGACATACGCCTTCGCAAGATGAAGGAATTTCATTGCTGCCCCGCCCAGGCAACGACCTCCGAAATGTTACGTGGGTCGCCTCCAAACGTGCGAGCACCATCTGCCGAGACGATCATTGGTGTTGCGTTCAATCCGGCACGCGCAAAAAGCGTCGAGTTATCATCGACTTGATCCGGGCCCGCAGCGCACTGCTTTTGCAATGCTCCCCAGGGATTTGGTGACATCAAGCCCTTCCAGCGATCGGCCTTATCGCTTTCGCTGGTGCCACACAGCACATATGATGCTTGCACACGCGAGTCTTTGAATGCCACTGGAATGATCGACACTCCGATATCCTTCGGCAGTTTTTCAACGACTTGGCTCTCGAAATCCCGGCAATGGGTGCATAGCACGTCGGACCAGACTATCAACGTAGGTCGCTTGGGGCCGGCCTTGACCAATTGAACCTTGTTGGCCTTGGCGATCGCATCTTTCAGCGACATCGTCCCTTCGACCGCAGCCCGGCGTTGTGCAAGCAGATTTGAGCTACTTGCTTCGTCAGTTCCCGTCGATTCCGGCTCTGCAGTCAACATGGAAGGTTGCGAGTATGAGCCTTGAGCAACAGATACTTGGGTCTTCTCGGTACTGCCGCCCGCTTTCCACACCATGACAAGCAATGCCAGAACAACCAGCCACCAAAATTTAAATCCGCTTCTCTTTCCTTTCACCGCACGACCAACGGCCAGCGATTTGTTGATCTGGCGCAGCAACTCTTCACGCACAGATAGCGGCCACGCCGGTGACATAAGTACTGCTCGATCATTTTCAGGACTATCGCCTTCCTGCGCTGAGGACAGATCCTTCGACTTGATCCAAAGTCCCGTCTCGTTGTCATTCATGATGACCACCTCGCCGCGATCCTCCCCTTTAGGTGCAAGCGAGACCTGCAACGTGGCTATAGCACGTCCAAACAATCCAACGGGAAGGCATCGCTGTGCAACATGAGAGATCATGATCGTGAGGACCCCCCGCTCCACATTGGCCGCAACGCCATATGCACCGCTCAATTCCGGCTTGAGTCCTGCACGCTCAAAGATGTTGTTCATTTCAAACCTTTCAACATGTATTCGTAATCTACTTAGGCAATCGGACAGATCCGATTTTCGTCTTAGCTCTGCGTTGTTCCTGCGGAACCAGCAGAAGCTGCAGCTGCTCCTGGTTCGTTACCTGTTTCATTCGGCCCGAGTGAGTCCTTCACGCCCGACATAATCTTCGTCAGCTGATCGTCTTCAAATTTCTTTCGTGAAGCTGATTCTTCCTGGTCAAACAGCGAGTTGGCGCCGGCAGGTACTGCATGTTGGGGAATGAGCTTCTCTGTCACAAACTTTCGGAACAAATCCAGGTCTCGGGCAGATTGTTCTGTCGTCATCCGTCCCCAAAGTGTTTCAGGTGTTTCTCTAGGATCGGCTTCCTTCCAGAACTCCCACTCCTCCTCCAAACCGACGATGGCGCCCACGACGCAGGGCAAGATCGGCATCATGTTTTTCTTCACGCACTCAAGTTCAAATTTCCAATGCGCGAAGGCACCAGCCGACTCCGTAAATGGCGTCTCTCGCCCAGCTGTGTTTAGGGCGACATAGAGCGTCGAAACGTTCGGACGTAGCCAGCCGACCCAATGCGAGGTAGTTACCTTCCCGGCCCGCTTTGCCAGGATGTAGAGCTGCATCAAATATGTTGTAGAGAAGTGATGGCGACGAAACAGCGCATTCAACTGAGGATGCGATCGATACTTTGCATAGATCTCGTTTGCCAGCGTCAAATTTGGTGTCTGCGTTGAGTTCACCGCTGAATAATTCAGTGCGTCATTGAGCGCGTTGTACTCGTCTAATCCATCCTTCATGTGGATGGCCAAGGGCGCCAAGAGCGCGAACATCGTCTTCTCATAGTTGCTGAGTCGATCGGCAAAGATCGTATTTGGATCGTCTAACCCGGGCCGATACACGCGCTTCCCCAACTGCGCCAGGAAGTATTTTTCAGCTGCATCTTTATTGAGAGAGCGGTCCTTGTTCACCAAATTGAACCGTTCAACCACCTCATGCGGGTGATACGACTCGTGAAAGCGCTCATCTTCATTTTTGTGGATTGATTTTGCGATCGGTACGATGGGTGCGATCGGCGAATGGACTTGCGCCTGATATCGCATGAGTGCGTCAACAGAGAGTGGCCCTTTCAAAGAGAGGATCGGGTGTTTGAATGCTTTCACTCCGCACACGATTGCAATCGCACCGACCAACGCTGACGGCAATCTCCACGCGTTTCCGACCCACTCAACAACCAGGCCGGGATCTGGCAAATCGGCCATATGCGTGACAATTCCACGACGATAATCGTGCACACCCTGAATCCAGTCCAATGGCCACAGCATCCAGTAGGCCATCTTCCCTGAATAGAAATACAGGCCGTGGCGCCAGGTCATCCAACCCACAATCAGGATAAAAATGATGAAGATTGGGATGACAATTAAGGCCATCTCATCTGTTGAATTCTGTTGCCTATCGTTTCCGCGCGCCATCAATAGCTCCCCGACAGAGCCATTTGCTTCTGCGCAAACTTCACGCGAGAAATGTAGATCTGCCTTTTCTTTTGATCACTCGAATGAACCACACCTACAGCTTTCCAAACATCTCCGTTGGCTCGATCAATCTCAACGCGAATGGCGTAGGCCATTCCCTTGAGAGCCGTACAAACATTGGTTGCGAATGCACTTCGACTGACGTTAAATTTTTTCTCCAGCTGGTGGGCCCAGTCACTGTTGCTAAATGACTCTGCAGCTGGATCAGACTTGGCAGTGGCCACCGCTGAGTAAATGGCCATCACCTTCGGAACGTACGCTTGTGTCTCGTCATAAGGCGGGACACGATATCCGTATTTGGTTACTGCCTTGGGGCCGGCGTTATAGCTAGCGATCATCAGGTTCAAGTCCCAATTAAATTGAACCCCCAGCTCTGCTAAATATTTCGATCCGCCCAAGATGTTTTGCCAGGTGTCGCGGGGATTCACTCCCAGTCCGGATGCAGTGCCTGGCATAAGCTGCATCAACCCAATTGCACCTTTGGGAGACACCGCTTGTTGGTTGTACGAACTCTCGACGGTGATCACAGAGTCAATCAGTGCTGCTGGGACCCCCGTAATTTGGGATGCTTTCACCACATATGGACGGTAAAGCTCTCTCATTCGAGCAACTCTGGAGCCATCATCCCCACCCGAGTCCAGGACCATGCTCCCGTCTACCTTCACCATGGCCAACAAAAGAAGAGGTGTTACGGAATAGGCACGTGCACTCTCCATGACACAGCTTTCGGGGATACGCGCGGGCAACTGGATTGTGGCGGTACCGGGCATCCTCGTATCGGCCCGAAATGACACGCCTTGCGCTTTTGCTCGGCGATTTGTCGTCGGCGCCGCTACGACATACGCCGGCGGAGCATCGACTGCCTCGAAGTTGGATACATCCGCGACCATACTCACCCCACGAACCAAAAGACACGAGCGAGCACCCACATCGGGGGTCTTTTGATGAAGTCTCCAAATTCAATGAGAGAACGTTCCTCAAGCTGCGTGTAAAGGCACCCAGAACGAAGGCAGCGGATCGACAACGAAAATACGAACACCAAGTCCGCAAACAATGCCCATCCGCCCACTTTGATGCCGAGCGCCGGCAGCATAAAAACACAGAAATAGAGGAAGCAAAGTCGAACAGCGTGCGCGCGCGCCATGGCGACAATTTTTCGCTCGATATCGGCCTGAGTCACCTTGAGACCCTCTGCCATCGCCGAGAAACGTGCTTGAGGCTCCAGTGAAAGAACTATTTCCCGGCCTCGGACCAGCAGCTCATGCTCACTTTCGGCCGCCTCTTCGGCCTCTACAACTGGCTCTTTCTTTTGCTTTTCCGAACTTGGCGCCAAGGGCTTTCCAGTTTTCAGCATTGTGGCCGTTCGTTTGAGTGAGCGACCGCTCTCCCGAAAACTCCGTATCGCCTGCATTGGGAAAATTACTTCGGTGAGCACTTTGCGCAGGGTTAGCCAACTGAAGAATCCAGGCTTAGCCATAGACACTTCCTTGTCGCGCTTCCTGCGCGCGGATGTCGTCTGCAATCCGCTCCAGTCTTTCAGGGACGACCAGGATTGACAGCTCAATCGCCTTGACGATTCTTGCCAACAGCTCTTGCAGCTGCGGCATCTGCCCCAGCAAAGTTGGATCTTTGCGTGCAATAGTTTGTACGATGTTGCGCAATTCCTGCAGAGGCTGTGTATTGAGCAACGCGGCGTCGAAGAACACGACACCTAATTCCCGGCTGGCACGGTTCACTGAGTTCATAAAACTTGAACAGAACTCCTCGCTTCTGGTCATCATGGACATGATCTCGTCATCCGTTCCACGATACCCCGTCGCATATACGACGTCTGTGTGCTTTACTCCAAGGAGCATCATCACAAGCTCAGGATTGGAAATGACCTTTTTTTGCTCGTCCCGGCGGACGGCCATTTGCGCACGCTGCTGTTCCTGGCCCCCGGAATTAATTTGCCCCATTGCATCAACTTTCGTTAGGATGCAGCCACGACCGGCTGACACCTTGTCAATTTTTCAATCTTATTGGAGGGATGCCGATTAGAAAGTAATCGCCATTTGTGTTACATTGTAATCATATAACGACACATTTAAAAGCTAAATTAAATGGACAATCCGTCGGGTAAGGATCTGCCAGAGATACTTTTTATCCCCTCACTGGTGAGTATGCGGCAGAGGGGATTTGACTTAGATGGCCTGCTTCACATGCAGACAGCCGCAGTGCGTCTTGCTGCCCAACTGATTCAGCACCAACTGGTCAGCAAGGACTCCGTTACGGTAGGTGAGCTTCGGCTCATCATAGAAAAAATTCTCTCAGGCTCCTCTCCAGCATCTGCTGATCTACAAGACGTGACGCCCGGACATATTGCTGGTTATATGCAATCAAAGATCATGCTCCAGACGTCCACTCCAAAACATTTGCTCGAGGAAGCCTGGACTTTAAAAAACACGCCCCTTAACCCAGAATCTTTCACCCCGGAGCAACAGGAAATCCTTACTCGTTGGCTAGCCCATGATCTACTTGAACTGCGCTTCTCCGCTGCTACGCTTGAAACGCTGACGCCAGGTCTCGCGAAAATTATTCGTGATAACACGTCTAAAATTGAGTCAACATTCGTTCATGCCAAGGCGCTGCGCGCGATTCTTCAAGCGAGGTTCACTCCGGCCGGATCACTTGATCAGGAACCCGATCCGATAGGAGACCAATAACATGTCCAAAATCATTGGGCGTTTTGGCTTCATCACGTATTTCGTTGACCGCCAGGCACAACGACTTCCCGTCGAATTTTATTCAACTCAGCATTCCCTGATGGCATGGCTTGACTCCGGGGAGCCCCACCTTCGTCTATTTACCCCAGTACTGGATCCGATGGATCACAAGGAAATTGGTGGGTTTCCACAGATAGTTCTCTCCTATGAGGAAGAGGTGAAATCCCTGTTCGTGCGGCCAGAATTCTGGAAGGAATGTGTTGAGACGAATTCCGGCCTTCTTCTGGTTTTTCAGGTCCTGCACTACATGAGAATGCATGGCTTGACTGCATCTGCAGCAATCAATTATGCCAATCACCAGATCGACGTCCTACGGGCTAGCGAGCGCCAAGCTTTGGCTGACATTACCGAGATTTATCAATCAGCTGACAGGACCATGACCGTCTCGAACCGTCCGTCGAACATCTTTGACTCATCCCGGTAATTCTCCATGACTGAGCAGCTTTCGCCGAATGAACTACCTGACCAGGATCTCGATAGCCAGAAATGGAGTCGGGCATGGCAGGCGCTCTTTGGCATTCGACAGGTTCAGGTTTTCTTCCCTGACAATGAGCTAAAAGCACGCGTCTATAGGCTGGATGGTGATAATGGGTACACCGTGCAAGAGAAGACCGTCGTTAGCGGCCAGCCTGCGATCGCCGACGCTGCCCATTTTGATCACTCCCAAAATTTGAGCTATCCGAAGAAATCTCGGCGTGGGAGTGAGCATGGCCGCGCCAGGCTTCAGGAAGATGATGTGAGAAGCATACGCGCTTGGGCAGCCACGTACGTAGAGAAGAAGGAAACGCCGCCTTGGACCCTCAAGGCGGCGGAATTCAATGTCGGCGAAGGCACCATCAGAGATATTGTCAATCGGAGAACTTGGGTTCACATCCACCCGTAGTCTGGATGATGCTGGCCTTTCCTAATTTACCGAAGTGCATCCTTCTTGTCCTGCAGACACGCTTGACCGCAATCATGAATGAATATTCGGCGTAGACCAGTTGTTGTAGCATTCTTCGTTTATCGTCTCCTGTCACAATCCTATTTTTCTTATCTACTTCACGCCTTAACCTCAACATCAAGCGCCGGCATTGTAATAAATTCGCTACCTCTCGAGCCACAATTTGCCGCGGCAAATCCATTCCGATTCCTTCCTATCCAGCTATTAATTTCGAATATGTGGCCAATACTTTAGGCACGTATTCCCTTGTTTCTTTGAAAGGGGGAATTCGATATCCATTCCTGGTTACAGCCCCGGGCCCGGCGTTGTAAGCGGCCAATGCCAGTTGGGTGTTTCCGGCGAACTGGCGAAGCAACATCGCCAGATAACGAGCACCACCCATAACATTTTCCTCTACCACCCGTGGATTCACCCCAAGCATTGCAGCGGTTCCTGGCATCAACTGCATCAGACCAATTGCGCCTACTGGTGACACCGCCAGATGATTGAACCGGCTTTCCACCAAGATGACAGCTTCAATCAACGCTACAGATACACCAGTTGCAGATGATGCTCGTTGAATTGCCTTCTGCCACTGGCGTCGGCGCTCTTGAACGTTCTTCGTAAGCGCTACTGCGTCTACGTTGCTCTGGACTTCCGCTGCTCGCCCACTAGATCCCACAAAGCTTTGCTGCAGCGCCAGTATCCAGGCACCGGCGATGATGTTCTGACACCCGTCGTTGACCACCAACTGAGAGCTGATACCCATGTACTCGAATACAGGTACCCACTCTTCTGGAATTGCCATTGGACCAATGCGACCACTCACAACCTGGCCAGGCGCTACACCATTCGCTATTACTGCGTTGAGTCTCGAGGCTGGAATTCCGTAAATTTGCGAGGCTTGCGTCACGCATCCGGCAAATTGATGGGCTAAAGAGTCCGGACGTGATTGCGGCGATGACGATCCGGACTCAAATCTGGCGCCTTGGGTTGAGGCTCCTAGTTCTTGAGCCGGCACCATCGCAGCCAACAACAGAAGCAAAAAAAGCATGCCCACCTTTGCCGCGAACATGGCTTTTACGCAACTATTTTTCCCTATCACACTTGCCATTTGTCGCCTTCAATTCACAAATGACAACTATAGTTTCCAATTAGAAATTATAGTTGGCTGTGAGTAATCCTCAGTAAGTGGACAATTCCAGCACAGCAAAGGGCTGGAATGGATAAAAAAACAAATCTTCTAATTTTCGGCAGGACCTTCAAACGCCTACGAATTGACCGCGGCCTGACACAGGAAGTGGTCGGATTCGAATGCGACATCTCGAGAAATTGGGTGGGCGAAATCGAGCGCGGAAAACGCAATTTTTCATACCTAGTACTCGTCGACATGATGCGAGCGCTATCCATCACTCCGCCTGATTTTTTCAAAGAGCTGGAGATCGAAAAGCAACGATTCCAGGAAGATTTAACCCGCAGGGCGAGACCAAATTAATCATCACCGCCACTCTCGATTCACGCGACTTCACTGTTGCGGCCGACTTAATTCTACGTTTCAACATTATACAACAACGCACATTCGGCCTTTATGCCGATTCGCCTTCAAATCCCGATGAGAAAAATTCCATTTTCCAAAGCCTTGGAGCGCTACCGTCGCGAGGTATCTATTCTCAAGCGTAGCTATGCCTCGGAGAAGTTTCGTTTGGAGCAACTGGCCAGGTCGTTCCTCGGACAGAAGACCGTCGACGAAATCACCAGCGTGGATATTGCCACCTACCGAGATGCGCGGCTGGCCAGCGTCAACGGAAAAACTGGAAATCTGATCTCAACGTCGACTGTCAGGCTCGAGATGTCTTTGATGTCGAGTGTCTTCGACATCTGCAGGATCGAATGGGGCTACTGCAAGGCGAATCCAACTTCCAACGTCAAAAAACCGAAGCCGGCGCCTGCACGCATTCGACGGCTATCCGGTCGCGAAGAAAGGCTAATTCTTCGATACACCCATGCACATCCAAATCCGGAACTGCAAACGATCGTAATCCTGGCTATCGAGAGCGCCATGCGTCAAGGCGAGATATTGAATTTGAAATGGGAGCACATCAACCTGCGCACCCGGGTCGCCCATCTTCCAGAGACGAAAAATGGAACAGCGCGTGACGTACCTCTCAGCTTGAGAGCCCGCGATGCCTTAATGCGTCTCGGCGTTCAGAGCAAAGGAAAAGTATTCAACTACACAAGCGCCGGCATTAAGAGCACGTGGCGATACATGATGGCCTCGCTCTGTATTGAAGATCTGCATTTCCACGACCTTCGACATGAGGCTATTTCACGATTGGCCGAGATGGGATCATTCGATCTACTTGAGATATCTGCTATCAGCGGCCACAAAAGTCTCACAATGCTCAAGCGTTACACCCACCATCAGACAAGCAAGCTCGTCAAGAAGATCGATGGCCCAGTCAATCGACAACAGCAGGCACTGTCACAGCTTTTAGTCCCCTACCCCGCTGCAGTACGAAAGGAGGCAGAGGCGTTTGTTGTTCGAATTCTAGACTTTGATAATTTGCAAGTCATAGCTCGCTCTGTAGAAGAGGCATCTGCTCTGGCCAGTGACGCGCTGCTCCGAAGGCTCTGCACGATGAGGATGCAAGGTCAAAAGCCTCCGCTTCCCGATCAGTACTTGGAGGCGATACCCGAAGAAAATTTGCTGATGGTGGTGCCGGTAGTCCTCGATGAAGTTGATGAGCAAATTCCCGTTGCGACTTAATTTTTCAGCAGAGTCGCAAAGATACAGAGCATAAATACTGGTGAACGCCACGAAAATGAAGTTGAGTTAGGAAATTTATACAACCGGCTCTAACTGCCTTGCCAATCCACTAGCAAAGGAATCGTGTGGGCGAGGGCTGTTCTCAGCGAGTATGTCCTGGTCTCCGGAAACGATCCTGGCTGCGCTGGTGCTGGTCAGCCAGGGGCGTTTTACACGGCCTATTCCTACGCCCAGTGTCCTGCGGGTTACCATGCATTGGGGGTGGGCTATCTGCAGGGATCGTATTGCGGAACTGGGACCACCAACGGCGTTTCGGGGATCACGCCCTACGCGAACGCAGGTGCAGTTTGGCCGCAAGATAACTTCAGCTACACATATGTCGTGCAGGTGGCTTGCGGAAAATGACCGCCTTGCCAATCCACTAGCAATGGAGTGCTATGGACAGCGTCTGGCATTGCCGTAAAAAATTTCGTGAATGT
>JAQMYI010000311.1:0-13145 GCA_030014275.1 Clariallabes melas | reverse complement strand
AACAGCACCTCAGATTAGAGGCGTTATGAAGTCTTTACAGAGCATAAGTAGCAGAAACATCTCAATATCAACTGTTCCAAGGAGATTAATGCATTTTTTGAACACCTTCAGCATTCCTTTACAATGTAGAAAGAAATAAAAATCAGGAACCATCATGGGGTTAGAAAGTGTTCTAAAATTTTTGAACGGTAGTGTATATATAATATTTTTAGTAATATATATTAAAAATATAATATTACAAATATTGTAATTAATAAACAGTAGAAAAGGTTAGTTAAAAGTGACTTTTAAAATTATTTGTAGATGGTTTTAGCTCACCTCTGCCTCTGGTTTAATGATATAATTAGTTTAATTATTTTAAATGCTATTTGAGTTTAATATTTAACTAGGCAATATGAATATGATATTTATAGGTGGCATTTAATAATAATAATAATAATAATAATTATTATTATTATTATTATTATTATTATTATACTATTTATGTATAAATAAAAATACATATAAATACATACATTTATGTATACATTTTACATGGGACAAAGCATATACAGGTACTGTATGTAAATGTAGAATATAAAAACTAACATTAATCTTATTTTATTTATTTATTTGATTTACTTATTGTGGGTAACTTTTGAGCAGCTATGCCTAAAACACTTTTAAAATAATAATAATAATAATAATAATAATAATAATAATAATAATTATTATTATTATTATTATTTTAGTAATAACAGTAGTGATATGGCTGTGTTGTACAGAGTTTCCACCATTATGCACTTTTAACTGTGGATATTGTTCATAAAAATGCTGCTGTAAGCATAATGTTAACTAAAATTAAATAGGAGTTTCCATAGTAACAGATAATTTTTCAAAAACTTTGCTTAAATTGATGATTAAAGACTTTTTCCTGAGGTGTCCTGTTTCACTGGAAACTGTGCATCAATGTATTTAATTTGATCATGAACACATACATGATTTAACTGTTGTATTTCTATGTTGCTCTAGTCCATTCAAATTTTTCCTTATTAAACATTAAACTTTATTTATTTATTTATTTATTGTCTCAGGGATGATCCTGAATGGTACATGGCTGAGTCTCTGTCGACGGGACAGAGGGGTTACGTGCCACGCAACTTTGTGGCTCAACTCAACAGCATGGAGACAGAACCGTACGTATCTCTCTCTCTCTCTCTCTCTCTCTCTCTCTCTCTCTCTCTCTCAAACATGCGAAACACATGCTCTCAGACATGCATCCAACAGCTATTGTGTGCAAAAAGCCATGAGCTCGAGCTTAGTAAGAACAAAAACCACCAAACATCACACACAGAAAATCAAACCTCATCAGTGTTAAATGTGCAAACGCAGTGCTAACACATTCATGGATACTGTCTCACTAGTTAAAAATACTAATTTGTCTATGGTTTTTTTTGGGAGAAAAGAGGATATTAGAATTCAGACCTTACAACTGCATACTGTACAGTAAATGCATAAAAAGGGCATATTTAGAATGAGAACCTGACAAGAGTATTTAGCCTGGAAATTAAGTCTACAAGCTCCTACAAACAAAGCGTTTTACAGATCAATTAAATTAGTTAGTAGATAGATAAATGAATTAGTAAATTAGTCATATCCTGTTCAATAAACAAGGTCATATTTTCATTCAGTAGATTTACAATGATTGGGCAACATTCAAGTCAAACTGGGAATTTCTGGTGAATGAAGGCGTAAAACCATAAAAAAGCGATTGACATTTACCGAAGATGTCAAACACAGTACGGTGATGAGACTCTTAGCCACAGTAAAACATTTGAAAGTTGCAAACGTTTTAAAGAAGGCAATGAATGACGATCCTGGCCGAGGTGACTCAGAGCCCACTGCGTTCTTTCCCATGGACATTCAGCGAGTGGAACACCTGATCCATGAAAATTGACGGATAACTTGTCACCAACTTGCAGAAGAGACGTATCTGTGGGAACTGTACTCACAATCATTCACCAACACCACCTGAACATTACAGGAACTCTACTGGGAGTTATTGCCACATCCCCCACACAGTCCTGACCCCACTCCAAACTGAACACGATGCAAACTTGTCCCAAGCTGCTTTCTGGTGAGCTGCTAAGAACATTAAAGAACATTAAAGGGAATGGACATCAATGGAAGCAAACATGATAAATGTGGAAATGAATCAGGAAAAAGAATTGTCCAGTCCAGCTTCTTAAAGGTGCAATAGACAATGAATTTTCTAGCCAGGTAAATATGTAGAATATGATTTTAAAATGGTCTAAGAAATTAAATTAGCACAATTTAATTATGTGGCTGAGAAACCCCTTTAAGAAAACATCTTGGAAACTAAATTTTCTATACTTACCCCAGTTGCCCTAACTTCACCCAATAAGAAACATAACAAACTAATACAGAACACTGGCTGGGAGTTATTGCCACATCCCCCGTACAAACCTGACCTCACTCCAAGCAATTTCCACGTTTGCCCAGTAAAGGAGTTCCTGGGTGGCCAGTGTTTTTGATGTGAAGCAGGCAGTCTGATAATGGCTCCAGTGTAATGAGAAAATTTTCTACTTTGATGGTATCCAAGCACTAGTGAAATGCTAGGATAAGTGCATTAGTGTAGCAGAGGATTATATAGAGAAATAAAGTGAGTTTTTACTCTCATAATTTTGTGTTCTGTTATTCTGCACGATCAAAATTCTCAGTTTGACTTGAGCGCCATAAGTAGATTTAGATCCCTGATGAACAAGGCAGAGATGATAGAAAGGGCATAAGCAAGACACAGAGAGAGGATCCAGGCTGATGAGGGAACCTGTGTACAGAATCTGCTTGTACTATTAGGACTTCAGGTTCAGTAACCTGTGTGAATTTTTTTTCAATGAACCTACAGTGTAAAGCCAAACCCAGATGAGGACAGAAATGTGTAGGTGAAAGCGTGCAGTGAGGAAACACCTCTGAAATACCCCCTCAGAGTCAGCATGACAACTCCACTAAGGCCTCCCTCATTAATCCTAAAGATGATAAAGATCTCACCCCAGTTCAGTTTCATGTGTGCAGGTGGAAGGAAAAAAAAATGCTGAGCTTAAGAATAAATATAGAGAGCATGAGCATCCTCCAGCTCCATATATGACTGTGTGCTTTTGTGTTATGTTGTTTCAGATGGTTTTTTAAGAATCTCTCCAGAAACGATGCCCATAGGCAACTGCTGGCCCCCGGTAACACGCAGGGTTCTTTCCTGATCAGAGAGAGCGAGACCACGCCAGGTAACAAGACAAACAATATCACTAAATATTGCATGAAATATGACACATTTCCTGCTGAAGCCAACTGTGAATGAACAGTGACATTTAGCAATCAAATTCCCAGACCCAGTCTCTTATGCTGCAACCGAATTTGAAAAATATTAAATTAAATAGTGAGGAATACCTTGATATAACAAGAAAGAAAGAAAAAGATGAGATATACTGTATTTGCTTTTTTTTTTTTTTTTAAACATTTCACTTGCTATGGTGCCATGGCATCATGCAAGCTGTGAAGGGGAAAGTTTAATTTTAATTAAACAATGATTATTCGTTTGTAGTTCAATCAAGCCTAAGTTATGCTTCTGAGTTCTGAGGGGCGTGGCTCAGCAATAGCTCATTTCTATAGACACCAAAATGACTCATTCGGAAGAGGAGTTTAAGAAAGCGAGGTTGTGGTATAAAAAGGGCGGGGTATTTCAGCTGGTGCATTTACACACACACGCGCACACACACACGCACACACACACTTTGTAAGATCTCTGAGACCTGTGTTGACTTGTTAGTAAAATATGGGACCTTTAAATAAACAGAAAGTTATGGGCACCTGTACAAGTCCCTGTGTGCATGAGCTGTTACTATAGAAACGATAACAAGCACATTAATGTACAACAAACCTGTGATTTGCTGCCACACTATTTTCAGTGCTGCTGTTATTGTCATTTGCTAGGAAAACCAGAGCAGAATAAATAAGCCATGTAACTAAATCGAGATCAGGTGTTAGTCATGGAGGGAGTGAACATGTGACACAATGCAAGAGAAAAAAGTGAAGCGAAAGGTGTGTTTATGTGTGATCAGAATATTAAGATGTTCCTATTATTAAGATACTCTTTTGTATTAAGATATTCCTATTAAGCAAGCTTGATTAGAACAGGATGGAATAATCAGTAGTAAGCCTATGAGCATAAACATTCTTCTGTTCCTCTCTCACAGGCAGCTTCTCTCTCTCCTTGCGAGATCTGGATCACAATCAAGGCGAAGTCATCAAGCACTACAGAATCCGCAACCTGGATGCCGGAGGTTTCTACATCACCGGCAAGATCTCTTTCCCCTCCCTGGCCGAGCTGGTCAAACATTACTCTCGTACGTACAACAAACACTAAACACTCCAGATGAACACTCAGGACAATGCGTCATATACAGTATACAGTATAAAGGTCTTTGTGTCAGGACAAGTCAATGGTGTGGACATTACATCTGTGGAATGAGTCTCCAGTATCAGTGATTTGTCATCAGGGGAGAAGAGTTTACGTTTTGGACTTTCAGAGTACCGTGGCACATGTGCTGTTATAATAAAACAAAAGCTACAGGGTGGTAACTAAGTTCGCCACAACATCTCATTACGTTTTATTCTTCATATATCTGCCTAGGATAGGAACTTCGCTACACATTTTATAAAGACGATCAAATTATAAGTACCACCTCTCAACTGAAAAATCCAAAAGAAAAATTAAGATAGCTAGCTGAAAGTTAACTTATTGCGCACAATTTTAAGCAAAGATGTTTACCTATTTAACTGATATACACTTTAGCATTTAAAGCTAGCTTGAACATGTTAAAACATACACGCTATGATTAGATAGCGCTTTCATTTAAGAAGAGTTTTCAGTTATATCGAGCTTGTTATAACTTTTATACACTGTAACCTTGAAACATATATTTTCATTGTCAGACTCTGCTGGAGTAGGGGGCCACGATTTCAATCTTTCACCCTTTTATGCATGTACATGAACAATGGAATAAATGGTGCAGCTCGAGGTAGACGAGCTACAAGTCATCAAACACTGCTTGGTTTCCGTCAGCGTGTGGCTTGTACCTGTATGCTGAAAGCTGTGTATCATTTCCTTTGTGATCAAAGAGATCTCATTGTTCTATTCAAACCCAAGATATTGTTCTTTCTCTCTCTCTCTCTCTCTCTCTCTCTCTCTCTCTCATTCTCTGTGCAGGAGATGCAGACGGCTTGTGCACACGTCTGGTAAAGCCGTGCCAGACACGGATTCCACAGAAACCATGGTGGCAGGATGAGTGGGAGATTGCCCGTGAGTCACTCAAACTTGAGAGACGATTGGGACAGGGACAGTTTGGAGAAGTCTGGATGGGTCAGTACTAACTCTTCTAAAAGACTGTACTAAACTGTACTTAAAAAAAACATGAACCACTATTTTGTGTCTATCATGAAAACCTTCCATATCCTAAATGTTTTATTGTTATTACACCAAACCAAATATGCTAAGGATTACAGGCGATTACGATTACATAAAAAAGCATTATACAAGGGTTATTTAAGTCAAACCAGGACTTTAGATTGTACAGAATGAAAGAACACAGTTCAGTCCATGCACGGTCCTGCAAAAACAGGACACCTTTGGTAATCAAACGAGGCCATTTTTTCCCCCATTGAAGGGAATGGACATTAAAGGGGTTCCAGGGAGGCCAGGAATGTTTATGGTATCCAATCATTTCTTCACAATTCAATTACAACTATATAACAGTATCACACAATGTGAAGGTTCTTGGGAAAGTTCTCCATCTTGCATTCTTGTTTTTTAAGGTTTGCTATGTGATAGTGCACTTAAATTTGACAAGCAAATTAATGAAGTCGTTAGAACGAGCTTTTTTAAATTGAGGATGATTTCCAAAATAAAGTCCTTTTTATCCAAGAAAGATTTGGAAAAGGTAATCCATGCATTTATTATTTCGAGATTAGACTATTGTAACTCGCTATATTATGGTGCTCAAAATAAAGTCTTAGAGAGACTGCAGATGGTCCAGAATGCGGCTGCAAGACTGCTTACAAGCACGTGCAAATTTGATCATATTACTCCGGTGTTAAAAGCATTGCATTGGTTGCCTGTTACTTTTAGGATAAATTTTAAAATTTTATTATTTGTCTTCAAAGCTCTACATGGTTTAGCACCAACTTATATTGCTGATCTAATCCAGGAACAAAAGTCAACGAGATTATTACGATCTCAATCACAGAAACTTCTTGTTGTTCCTCGGTCTAAGATGAGGTCTAGAGGGGATCGCGCTTTTGCGGTCGCCGCCCCTAACTTATGGAACAGTTTGCCTTCATATATTAGGGACCTTCCTACGCTTGGCCAGTTTAAAAGCCATTTGAAGACATATTTTTTTATGATAGCGTTCGATCAAAGATAAGTGTGAAGGGTGTTAGTGTCATGTATTTCTTTTTTAAACTCTATTTTAGATATATGGCTATACTCTGTCTTTTATCTGTCTTTTGTTGTTTAGTGTGTTATTGTCTGTACAGCACTATGGTCAACATTGTTGTTTTATTCAGTGCTTTAGAAATAAATTTGAACTTGAACTTGAACTTCTGTTTGAAGTGGTGATGGGCAGGTTGATGAATAAAGTTAAACAAGAGTCCCATGGACTATGATGTTTGCAGATAACATTGTGATTAGCAGCGAGAGTAGGCAGCTTGTTGAGAAGAGTCTAAAGAGGCGGAGCGATGCACTGGAGAGAAGATGCATGAAGATCAGTAGGAGCAAGATGGAGTGTGGATGTGTGTAAATGAGAGAAAGTGTGGGGAAGCGACAGGAGCAGATAGATTGCTCCTGTGTGTGTCCTTGTGTATTTGTGTCTGTGTTACCTCTTGGTAGAGGAGCAGAGCATCCATAACTACATGTACCGTAGAATTCATAACCCTTACAGAATCTCTTAAGCGGATGCGTTGTAATTGAGCATCATAGGAATACTTCCCAATTATCACGTAATTGCCATTTTGAGCTACCTGTGAAAGAGAAGATGAAGAAAGAGAACTATGTATATTAAATCAAATAGAAATAAAAATGTAATATATAAGAGGCAGTATTAAAAAGTTTGGGTACTAGTTTTGTAACACGGCAACAGATTGCAGCACAAGGCTGCACACACAGTCACAGGGAGCACCAAACTTCATAAGTCAGTGTGCCAAAAAACATTGTCCTATATACATTTGGAGTTGTGCTATTGTGACCTCATGCTTTACCACGTGTGCTATTTCATCATGGACAGCAAATTAGAACAAAGAGCAACATGGGATCAAAAAGTCTCAAGATTGCAATAAATTTTATCTGCAATAAATTTTCCCCAATGAGATTTTCAAAGAGCTCGACAGAGAGAGAGAGAGAGAGAGAGAGAGAGAGCATTACTAAATAAATAAATACTGACATTTCTGACTGGTCTGAATTTATATTTCTCTCTGCAGAGGAGTTGGCAGTTGATGCCAAGTGCCATACCTGTGATTGTAGTCATATGTGTCCTCTGCTGTAATAATTTTATAAGAAAAATATTGCTATTCCTGACAAGTCTAATTTCTATAGGGATTCAGCTTACATAAAAAATTAAGAGACTTGAGTTATAAACTAGTATATGCATGCTCTTTAATGGTAAAGATATTGAGAAAGGAAGAAGAAGTGAAAAGTTCACAACACTCACCACACTAAAGATTCCCTCAAGGAGAGGAGGACTTTCTGTAAATAAATAAATGCAGGGATTAATTATTTATTCATACCCAAACACATTGCCTTTATGATAGTTGAGTCCATGTTTCTTTTTATCTTCACTATCATTAGAATTAATGTCTGATTTCCTGAAGTATAGGCATGCAGGAATATTAAATTATAAAGTTAAAGTTCAAGGGTTAAGGGCCTTGCTCAAGGGCCCAACAACTTCAACCTAGTGGAGCTGGGGCTCGAACTGCCGATTTTCCAATCAAATGATTTATTTAAATACAAAAACCAGCCCATGGCGATCAAAGGTGTTGTGTAGTTGATAAGTATATACAGTAAGCTTGATAAGATAGTTCACAAGCTTCCAAGTATAACAATGGAAGCATCACTGCTGAGAATGTGCCTTTGTGTGATTAATAATAAGGGCTTCAAATTAGAGAATTAAAATACACAAGAATAATTGCAATTAAAAGCAATACACAAAAAATGTAAAAAAAAAAAAAAAATCACTCTCTAGCACACCTATAAATTGATCTTAAGAAAAATCCATTACTTACTGCAAGGATGAGGTTTCTGAGCCAAGCAGCCTCCAGCCACAAAAACCAACAGGGCACAACACACCCAGAGCTGCATGTTTTCCCAGTACAGTGTGTATGTACTTGTGTAGATTGTATTCTCTGCTTCCTTATATAGTGCTTCATTCAAACCAGCACACTGTTAACACACTCTCAATTCCTGGTTTTCAGTCACATGTGTACTTGGCGTGTGGAAGGTTTTCATCTCCCATTATAGTCTTGTCTTGTGTAACCAGAGTTTTTTGAGTGTTATTGCTTTAGAATGTGGTACTTGATTGCGTTAAATGTAGGAGGTAAAACATATTCCATATGCGGGAAGTATTTGTAAAGAACTTCTGTTTTGTGCTTACACACAGATCCCATTATTTAATAATGAGAACCATGATGTCATTGTCAGCTAATCTGGGAACAGGAGTTTTAAGTCGAGGCAACAGAATTTCCCCTTTCAGCGGCTTTGTCGCAATGGCTGGCTATAACTGAGACTGGTGCCAGTGCAGCAATCAAACAGCGGTGTATAGTGGGCTCGCCTCCCTGGGGCAACATCCACTCACATGCCACTTGCTGTGTTAACGTGCCGCATGCTCTCACCAAACTCTATGACAGTTTTTGCAAGACTTCTGGACCCAGAGCTAAGCTCCATGCTTTTTTTCAAAGAGCGAACCAAGCCTTAATGATGAATATTTCCCGTGCCAGATTTAGCGACCTCGCCCCTTCACACACCTGCAGAAGGGGAGGCCATCTGGAGTAAGCAATGGGTGAAGAAACATTTGGGTGCATGCCCATCACTGCTGCTTTCATGACACAGTTAACTAAAATACAGTGGGGAAAATAATGATTTGATCCCCTGTAGATTTTGTACGTTTACCCACTTACAAAGACATGAACGGTATATAAGTTTTAGGTTTATTGTAAAGGATAGAGACACAATATCCATCAAAAATCCAGAAAATAAAACACATTATATAAATGTTATGAATTGACTTGCATTTTAATGAGTAAAATAAGTATTTAATCCCAAAGCAAAACATGACTTAGTACTTGGTGGACAAACCCTTGCTAGCAAGCACAGAGGTGCACGCATCTCAGGAGGTCATATCATCGCATGGCTTTTCATACCATTGTTATGCAGATGACACGCAACTTATTCTCTCCTTTCCTCCCTCATACACTCAGGTTTCCACCCGGATCTCAGCATGTCTGGCAGACATCTCATCCTGGATGGCAGCTCATCAGCTGAAGCTCAATCTGAGTAAAACCGAAGTGCTGTTCATCCCTGGTGATTCATCCCCCTGTCAAGAACTTGTGATCTCCCTGGACAACAATCAGATCACTCCTTAATTCAGCCAATGCCCACAATTTTGGGGAAACTGTGGGCAATCATCTGTCATTTTCCCCACACATCGCTAACCTTACATGCTGTTGTCTATTTCTTCTTTACAACATCAGAAGAATCCACCCATTTCTTTCTTCACAGGCTACTCAGGTGCTTTTTCAGTCCCTTGTTATTTCAAGACTGGACTACTGCAACTCACTCCTGGTAGGTCTGTCTCTGTCCACCATTCGTCCTCTGCAGCTAATCCAGAATGCAGCTGCACATCTTGTTTTCAACCTTCCCAAGTTCTCCCACACCACCCCACTTCTCCACTCCCTGCGCTAGCTTTCTGTAGCTGCCCGCATCAAAAGCCTGATGCTTGCCTACAAAGCTAAAAATGGCCCAGCACCCACTTACAATTTCAGCTCTAATCACCCCACGCGCCGCACCACGTTCCCTTCGATCCTCCAGCACTGCTCGTCTCATCCCACCATCACTCAGGGATCAAGGAAGACATTCATCCAGACTCTTTTCTGTTCTGGCTCCTAGGTGGTGGAATGAACTTTCTCTAGATGTGAAAAAAAAAAAAAAAAAACTTTCCAACTGTGTTTGACTGATGGCACTAGTAAGCCAGAGTAAGTATCTATCCAATGACGAAAACTTTTTGTAAGCCGTTCTGGATAAGAGCGTCTGCCAAATGCCTAAATGTAAACATAAATGTAGGATGGATTTTGGTCCACTATTCTTTACGGGTCTTCTCTAAAGGTTTCTTGCCTGTCGCTTGGCAAGTCGAAGTTTTAGCTTCCAACACAAATTTTCTATAGGATTACAGTCTGGAGACTGGCCTGGCCATTCCATGACATTAATATGCTTCTTTTTGAGCCACTCCTTTGTTGCCATGGCAGTATGTTTCTGGTCATCGTTATGTTAGAAGACTCATCCACAAGCCATCTTCAGGAGGTGCTTATCCAAAATTTTACATGGACTGGCAAAGTCAGCCTGTACCTTTAGCAGAGAAACAGTCCCAAAGCATGATGTTTCCACCTCCATGCTTGACTGGAGAGGCAGTGTTTTTAGAGTCATGGTTAGCATTTTTCTTCCTTCAAAAACAGTAAAACGAGTTGAGGCCAGAGCTCGATTTTGGTATCTTCTGACCACAGCACTTCTTTCGCTGCTCATTGGCAAACTTCAGACCGGCCTATATATGTGCCTTGTTGAGGAGGGGAACCTGGAGGATTTCAATCCATGGCGCTATGTTGTGTTACAAATAATTTATTTGGTGACTGTGTCCCCGACTGCCTTGAGATCATTCACATGCTCCTCCTGTGTGGTTTTGGGCTGATCCCTCACTTTTCTCATGATGATCCTTACCCCATCGGGCGAAATCTTGCATGGAGCTCCAGACCTAGGGCGATTGATGGTTATTTTGTATTTGTTTTGTTTGCAAATAATGCCTTGCGAATTTCTTCTTCAATCTTCTCCCTGACATCTCTTGACAGCGCTATGACAGAAGATAGAGACTGTGTTTTATACACATAACGAGCTGTTGCTAGAAAATTTTTCATTAATATTCTCTCTTTTCTTAAATGTATAAAAATTTTAATAAAATAATAACAATTCTAGACCATTCATTTCTTTGTACAAAATCGATCTAATATGGGATTAAATTGTTATTTTCCTCAATGTAAATATAATACTTCACTTTTTTTCTCTCTCTAAAGATGATAATTTCTTAAAAAGAAAATTGTCTAACTGTTTTTTAAAGCCATGCGTGACCCGCTTAAGAATGATATCAGAATGACTGGAATGTCAACACTGAAACAGACACAGGCAAAAAAACTATTTAGATGTACAGTATGTGTCTTTCATTTAAATAACTTAAGAATAAAAGGACTTGAGATTGTGGTTATGTCAAGAACTAAAACAGGAATCAAAACCTAGTGTATATGAGAAATGTAACTGAAAAATCTAAGAAATAATATGTGTAAAAAAATTACTTTGGGAGTATGCAATATTTGAGATGCAATAATCTCAGTCTCAGTTGAATGTTGAGATTTGTCTGCTACTTATGCCTTCATAATGTCTCTAATCTGAAGTGCTGTGATTTCTGAGGCTGGTAACTCTAAATGAACTTTTCTGCAGCAGGGGTAAGTTTTGGTCTTGCTTTCCTGGGACTTTTGACTTTCCAAACTTTTGACTGGTACTGTATGTATCACTCCATATCACAGATGTCCTACAATGGTTAATTACAATAAATGTCAGTTGCATCATGAGTGAAAGTAGGACTGTACGGTCCCCAGTACTGGAAAGGGTGGAGAGCAGCTGCCTGATAAAAACCCCATTTGAAACCAGTAACAGAAACACTTTAAGCTAGAATACACATCTGAAAACATTATGTCATCTTAAACAAGACACTGTTGCATTAACAATTTATTCTAAGCTACAAAGCCAATTAACTTCTAACACAAGGCTGAATCTCAAACCCCTACACAGGGAGCTACTGTATATGGTGTGTGGAACAAGGGATTGTCCATCCTACATAGTGCACTTGCTTTCCATTTAATGCTATTATGAATTTAACGCTGGAACCCAGAAGTTAACAGGGCTGATATTTTAAAGCAGAATAAGTGGAAGTATAAAGTAAGTTTCTCAGGACAGTCCACCACTTTCATGGCTGATTCTTCTCATTCACTGAGCTCCTAAGAGTGACCTATTCTTTCACAAATGTTTGTGGAAGCAGTCTGCATGTCTAGGTGCTTGATTTAAAACACTTGTAACCATAAAAGTATTTGGAACACTTGGATTAATTGATTTCGATGGGTGAGTGATTACTTTTGGCAAATGTAGTGTGTATCCAAAATGGGATGCACAAGTCCTTTATAATAATATCTATTCACTATCGGATTCACAAGTATTTTTTATATGATCTTAATTTTTATATTTTTTTGTTTGTATTTTTTCATAGATTTTTCTTTTTTATCTTAATATCCAAGTAAATAATGTTTTTATTTTATTAATTACAAGCAGCTAGTTTGCTGGTATTCTACTTTAGCTTATTAGAAGCTTAGAAAAAGTTTTGTTTCTATGCATCCTTTATGTTCATACACATTAATGTATAAAAAGGAAGCACTAAACACATAATTAAATTAAAAAGTAAAAAAAAAATTGATCATTTGCATGTCTCTTCAATACATAGAAAGGACCAAATCAGCACAAGGCTGCAGCATTTTTTTTAATTATTATTTCTGCTCAATATTTATAGAAAAGCAGGAAATCTGCCTCGTAAGAATCTGCCAAATCATTCTAGATTATTTTGAATAAAGCTCTTGTTTACACAATGTTATTTGCATTATTATTGTTTTATGTTTTGCTGGTATAGAAGGAAAAGTGTTCACACCCTTCAACTAACATCATTTCATCTTTGGCTAAAGTAGATCTGTGTCATGGAACTTAAAATAATAAAAGTTAAAGTTAAAAAATAAAAGTTATA
>JAQMYI010000280.1:0-13153 GCA_030014275.1 Clariallabes melas | reverse complement strand
TCTTTACCCGCCCCAACCCGCCCCGCGGGTTACCCGCGGGGTCCACGGGTTAAAAGACGACCCGCGCATCACTAATATATATATATAGGTCATATATATATATATACAGTCAATTGTTCTGGGACCTTAAGTCTAGTATTTTTCCTCTTCCTGGTGTGTTTAACTCTTCTGCTTATAATAAAAAGCATAACGTAGGATGCAACAAGTACTCTTAAGAAAAGTCCATGTTCGAGTCACCTAGCGCTGACTTGTTCCCCCACCAGCAGATACTCTTCAGCTTTCAATTTTCGTTTTCGTCATTTCCGTCAGATACCAACACCACTTTCTGCTGGTCTGAACTCAAACAGAAAGATCACACAACGTCACTGCAAATCAGGAAGCAGCTGATGACACCATCTTGGCAGCAAGCCGTGGTCGAAACAAAACACGGCTGAGGAAGCAAAAATAGCGCTTGCCTACGTTACACACACACAGATATGTTCTGAAACTATCCATTTTGAAGGTGGAGGCAGAGAAAAAAGGTGCAACATTATGAGGGAGTGATAGACAGGTGGAGATATAGAGCCAGACAGACACAACAAGAGAGAAAAAAAAAAAAAAAGGAGAGAGGAAGTTGGGTACATGTTCGCAATAGTGTGGGAGGGAAATGAGAAAGAAAGAATGTTTGGTAAACGGGGGGAATGGGAGAAATTCCAGCCTGCAATATGACTAACGGCTCACTGGCACTGCACTCCTAAACCTGAGGAGCGCGAGAGGAAGAAAGAAAAACTAAGACAGGAAGCGAAGCGGTTTAGAAGCACTTTGTCACAGTCGCTTGTCCCCATTAATATGACAGTCATTTGTAGATCAGGAACCTTATGAGGTCAGTAATGTACAGCAGGTTTACCAACACCAATTACCTCAAGTGTGGGTATGAACTTTTCCCAACACCACCTGTTTACGTCATTAAAATGTAATACGTTTACATCATGTACTGTACATTCACATTTACATCATCCATATCAAATAATATGTGCATCATACAGTATAATTATACAGATATGATTTTTGATGGTGGTGGGAATTATTATTCCAGCATACGTAGAATAAGAATGTAAGGAAGAGCAAAAAAACATGGCAGTTTGCCCTGGTAGAAGAAAACAAAGTCTCTTTCAGTCACTGTCCCAAAGTATTATTTTCAAACAGATTTTATTCCTCTTGTACATCAATAATTCACCAACCACTACACCTTTTCAATACATTAATGGGTCACAACATGCTTAACTATTTATAGCAATATTTAATGCAGGGGAAGATCCTGTTTCAACACTGAATTGAAAGTTCAATTGCGCTGTGATATAAAACACAATATGAATTTATTTTTAGTTTTCCCCAAGTCAGATTTTATCTGGTTTTAATATATATTTTAAAAGAGATTCTACATGGTGCATCATGTTTTCATTAAGCTTCACGGCTTTCTACCATCCAATTAGTCATGATTTGTCACACACCCAATTGCTACGTGTTAAAGTGGGGAAAGCACCAAACATGACAAATACAACAGACCCAGTTGGGATTCTTCGGTGTGTTGTTCACTGATATCACCATGGCACTTGAAAATGTGTATCTCAATAAAATCTACAGCCATAATGGCTGACCTGTGTGTGGGATGCTTACTTTGTTCTGGGGGAAAAACAAGGTAGATTTTTTTTGTCATGGTGTAAATATGAACATTGTGTCACAAACTTCCACAGAGCCAAATCATCAGAATAAGCCACATCCCAATGCCTTCTTATGTACATGGTTTGTTTTTAGTGTTCTCTGCTAGTAAGCTGTAGGAGCATCAAGTGTGACTCAGTAAAGGTCAAATGAACAATGTTCTGAAAGCAAAACTCCTCTGGTCCCAGTGACCATTGCTCTCATGCCTGTCTACCTAAGAAGCAGACTGATCATGGGAAACCACACAGGGATAAAAAAAAAAAAAAAACAGTTTCTGCCTTTTTTTTTCCTCTCTTCAATCCTGCTCCCTGGGACTGTCACAAACATTCCATATTCAACTAATGAGTTGATCTTGACTATTACTTGTATTACTATAACTTTTTTTCTTATAAGTAGTTTTGTTAGCTCTTCTCACTGTAACTCAATGTAGAACTATTTTTCAGTAAATTGTTGTTTTTTGTGGCACACTTTGTCATGTGCATTTACAAGTATCGATATCAACCTGCTTAATCCATCAGTTTAGTATTAATGTTGTTTTGTAGTAGGTTTTGTTACATTGTGTTAGGGGCAAGCGGCATGGTGGCTTAGTGGTTAGCACTGTCGACTTGCACCTCAAGGGTGCTGGTTTGATTCCTGGCCAGGCTCAATTCCCACCTCTGCATGCATGGAGTTTGCATGTTCTCCCTGTGCTTGGTGGGTTTTCTCTGGGTACTCCGGTTTCCTCCCACAGTCCAATGACATGTAGATTAGGCTAATTGCCGTTCCCAAATTGCCCGTAGTGTGTATGGATTGGCACCCTGTCAAGGGTTTACCCTGCCTCATGCCCTAGGTCTCCCGGGATAGACTTCAGGCCCCCTACGACTGCGTGAGTGAGTGTTATAATGTTAATAATGTCAGTGTTGTTTCAACGTCGATAATGTTGTCAGATTAACATTTATTTGACAACCAATAATTCCTGCTGAGAGTGTACACGTATCTGTCCAACCCTCCCCCCCCAAAAAAAAACAAAAAAAAACCTCTTACCAGTTGTGTTTGACTAATGGCACTTAGTTATTAACCTTGTTAACCCAGTGTAAGTATCTATCCAGTGATGTAAACTTTAAAGCACTTTTTGTAAGTCGCTCTGGATAAGAGCGTCTGCCAAATGCCTAAATGTAAATGTAAATGTAGAGTGAAAGCTAACACGTTTCTTCTGAGACACTTGAAGCTTCCCTTTTAAATTACATCACCGGGCAGGATAACCCAATCGCAGGCAAACCCAGGATAACCCAATCGCAGGCAAATGCTATCTGCCCTCTTACACATACACGAGCTAACATGGGGCTTGCGAGGTGAAACTATTTGAACAATGGCAAGGTTTTATGGAGGATACACATTGTTTAGACATTTGCACCAGTCTTACAAAGTATTACCTGTTTGTTGTTTAAGCAACAATATTTTATGCTTACACAAAAGCTAAGATTCTGTACACATGTTTATGTTTACATTTGAGCCTAGATTATGTCATATGTTCATGGTTGGGATAGTTTCAGCTTGCGTGTACACTCACTCACATGCTGCTTGGATATTGTGAAATAAATGACTTCCTGCTAAAAGCATAGGAGCAGGGCTTATACATTTCTTTGTAAAGCATTTTATAAACAATTCCATTAACAGAAATGCGGTACTGTCTTCTCTGAATATATATGATGCAAATTGCACTTGCAAATTTCTTTGTTTTTGTTTAGTGGTTATGTAACAACAACAACAACACCAGTCAGTTGTTATTTTAAGATATGGAGGTTCTTGCAAGAACAGTATTGTCAAGTGCATTTGCAAAACCCATTAAGCACCATGATGAAACTGGCTCTGATGAAGACCAACACAGCAAAGCAAGACCATAACTTACCTCTGCTGCAAAGGAGAAGTTCATTTAGAGTTACCAGCCTCAGAAATCACCAATTAACAAACAGAACCTCAGATTAAAGCCGTTATGAAGGCTTTACAGATCACGAGTAGCAGATACATCTCAATATCAATTGTTGAATATTGAATATTTTGATTATTGAATATTTTGGATGCCTTCAGCATTGCTTTACAATGTAAATAGAAATCAGGAACGACCATATAGTTTGAAAGTGATCCCAAACTTGTGAGCGGTAAAGCCCACAAAGCCCACAGATCTGCTAAATATGACCCTAGGTCAGTTGCAGGTCATCATCATTGACTTCCACTTACTGTACAAGAGTAAGTTAAGAGTAAGTGCACACTTTCTTTTTTAAACAGACTTATATTTGTGGAAGTAAAACCCATTTTGGGAATTTAAAAAATATCATTTCAAATCAGTACACCCCAGTGGGTTTTTTAAATGATTCTGTGAAATGAAGAAAAAAAATAATAAATCCCTTAGAACCATTCCTTACACTGCTTTTGATTTTACAGTTGTACATTTGTCAAACATTAAAGCTGAATACAGTCCAACTGAGTCTTAACTCAGCTTTTAGCATTATTAGTATATAACATTATATTGTGCTGTTAACAAGTTTACAGAAGTCTTAGAGAACGTCTCGGGTTACTTGACTGTAACCCTGTTCCCTGAAAAAGCGGGAATGAGATGCTGCATGAAAAACACTATTGGGAGCGTCCTTTGCGTGACCGGTTGTTGAAGCATGTGTGTCAAACACGCCAAAATTTGGCTTAAATAACCTCTGTCAGGTGACGTCATTTGATTAGGTGCACCTGGAGGTTATAAATAGGCATGAACCGGAAACACCATGAGGTCAATTTTGTCTGAAAGGACGTCCAATCACGCATACAGTGCTGCATTGGAGCGCAGCATCTTTGTTCCCACTTTTTCAGGGAACATAGTTACAGTCAAGTAACCCGAGACGTTCCCTTTCAAAAGCTACAGTTGATGCTGCGTGAAAAACGCTATTGGGAACAAGAATACCAACGCCGCCACACTGAAAAATGTCTGGACCCCCAGGGTTGTGTAGCGTGTGCGCAGAATTACTAAAGAAGTCTAGACCTGACTCTGGGATGCTGACTCGAGGATCCGTGAGCCCGGAGTAGCATGGACATCCAAACTATTAAATCTGACAAATGTGTGCCGCATCACACACTTGCTGCAAGCGGACACCTCTTGCCAAAGCCAGTGACGATGCAAGCCCCCTAGTTGAATGGGCCCTAACTCCCAGAGGTGAAGTGTGACCATGCACCACGTAGGCTAGAACAATAGCATCCCTCACCCAATGTGACATTGTTTGTCTAGTGGCAGCTGCCCCCGGTTGGGGCCCCCATAGCATATAAAAAGCTGCTCCGACTTGCGCCACTGGCTAGTGCGGTGGATGTAAATCTGCAGAGCACGTACTGGACACAGTAAGTGAAGTCTTTCTTGCTCCAGAGCATTAAATGGCGGAGGACAGAATGCTTCGAGAACAACTGGGTGCATGGTCGAGAATGGAACTTTCGGAAGATAATTCGGGTGAGGTTGCAGAATAGCTTTGACCAGCCCAGGAGCAAAGTCTAGACAGGACTGACAGAGCCTGCAAATCCCCAATTCTCTTCAGAGAAGTAATGGCCATTAGAAAAACCATGTTAAGGGTCAGAAACCTAACAAGCGCTGGCTCTAGAGGTTCGAAAGGGGTATCAACCAAACCCTCGAGCACAATAGCTAAGTCCCATGAAGGGACTGTCGTTCTAGTGGATGGCCTCAACCGTTTAGCTCCACTAATAAAACGGGCAACTAAAGGGCGCTTTCCCACAGAAACCCCATCAATCAGAACATGGCAAGCCGAAAAGGCGGCCACATACGTTTTGTGAGTGCTAGGACATATGCCCGAGGAGAGTTTTTCCAGCAGAAACTCCAGCACTGAATCAATCCGGCAGTGGACTGGGTCTACATGGTTTGCCATACACCAACTTTCAAAACCATTCCATCTGAGGGCATAAGTTGACGGAACCCCTGTTGACGGACCTTCACTAGGACTACGGGGAGCAGAGCTATCGGAGGAAATGCATAAAGACGCAGTCTAGGCCACGTGTGGGCCATAGCGTCCAGACCCAGGGGAGTTGTAGGAGTCAGAGAGTAGTAATGGGGACATTGTGCGTGTCCTGCGAAGCAAAGAGGTCCACCTCTGCTACATAAAATCTCTCCCAGATTTGACTGACCATCCGCCCGGGCGATTTATGTAAGAGACTACTATAGTGTTGTCCACCCGCAGGACAACACTGTAGTAAGGGACATGGTAGCCTCTCAACTGCTAGAGGAATTATTTCAGGGCCGGAAATAAAGCCATCATTTCGAGGCAATTGATGTGCCATGCGAGAAGATGACCTTTCCAGATCCCTTGGGCTGGACGACTATCTACGACCGCGCCCCAACCCATGAGGGAAGTGTCTGTCGTTAGCATTGCGACGAGAACACAGATCTAGAGTGGGACCCAAAGTCAAAAACTGGGGTCTGAACCACATAGAAAGGGTACAAAGACCCTGGAGCGTAACCCTTATTTGCCTCAGGGGATTGGCCCTTGGATGAAATCCCCTGGCTCTGAAAGGGTCTCATGTGCAGAAGGCCCAAGGGTATCACCGTGGATGCAGCTGACATGAGACCTAGGGTTCTCTGAAAGTAACGAACAATCACTTTCTTGCCTAGCTTGAGCTTCTTTAGGGTACTTAGAATGGATTCGATATGTGCAGGAGACAGTTGTGCCTGCATTACGATCGAATCCCATACGACCCCCAAATACGTTGTCCTCTGAGTAGGAGAGAGGGCACTTTTCTTGGCATTGAGTCTCAACCCTAGATCCACGCATTTTGTATGTATGTGCGGGGTGACAGCTAAGCTTCGCCCCAGAAAGTGAACCTCAGGAACCTTCTGTGTTGTGGCATTAATTATAATTATAATTATATTATATTAATTATAAGAAAATATGCGTCCTTCAGATCGATTGTCACAAACCAATCTTCTGGTTGGATTTGAGAAACAATCGTCTTGACTGTCAACATTTTGAACTTGTATTTTCTGAGATAGCGGTTCAGCAATTTTAGAAGATCTAAAATTGGCCACAACCCCCCGTCTTTCTTGGGAACCAAGAAATACCGGCTGTAGTAGCCTGACTGTCTGTCTGGCAGGGCAACATGTTGTAATGCCCCCTTTTCCAGCAAAATCTGCAATTCTTGTGTCAACAGATGCACTCGTTCCGGTTTCATGGAAGTGGAGACCACACCGTTGAAACGCGGAGGGCGATCTGCAAACTGAATTCTGTAGCTTCTCTCTACGGTGCTTAGCACCCAAGGAGATATACTTGGCAGTAGCTTCCACGCTGCCAGATTCTCTGAAAGGGGCACAAGTTTTGACACTTCAGCTAGATGGGGGGGTGTTAGATGTTCGGTGCCCTGACTCTTGAGCACGGCAGGGAAGAAACCTCACAAATGCTTCCTCATAGCGCTCCGCCTCCCGAAACCTAGTGGCGAAGGTGTTAACAGCATCGCCAAATAGGCCCCAAGGCGAGATGGGGGCATCAAGGAGGAATGTACGATCTTTATCCTTGATGCATGTGAGGTTGAGCCATAAATGTCTCTCTGTGGCAACCATAGCAGCCAGAGAATGGCCGCTGGCACAGGCGATCTGCTTTGTGGCACGGACAGACAAATCCGTTGCTCGGCACAGCTCTGAAAACGGCTCATCAGTGGACGCGCCAGTGCTCAAATCCTTCAGCAGGTCAGCCTGGTATGCCTGCAGAACCGCCATGGTGTGGAGAGCAGCACCAGCCTGACTCGCTGCCTGAAAAGCCTTCCTCACCTGTGAAGAACTTAGTCTGCATGGCTTGGTGGGGAGAGTGGGCTTTTTCAATGATGATGAGCTCCCAGAAGAGAGCTAGCTCGCTAGCGTCTCTTCAATCTAGGGCATCATCATATAACCCCGTGCCTTTGCGTCAATGATACTCGAATAAATTGATGTAGATGGCATGAAGACACGGGAGGTTTACTCCTGAGTCAACTCGTCATGGAGGTCACCAAAGAATGGGAGAGACTGTCATTGAGGTTCCTCCCCCCGGCCACCCGACAGAAACCTGTCATCTAATTTTAAGCATTTGGAGGTGTCTTGCTCCTGTTTTGGCCAGTCGAGGTGTAGGCATTTAACCGCCGTAGTTACCCCCTCAAGTACCTCCTCGTATGCTTGTTCATCACGAGAGGAGCATTCTGAGCTGGCAATTTCCATCTCAGTAGAAGCAAGAGAAGAGGTCTCTTCCGCCCGATCAGAAGAAGCACAGAAGTGCGCTTGAGAAGTGGACGCAAGAGTCTCCCAATCAGGCGAGAGCGCGAGAGAAAAGGGGAAAGCTGTCTCACGCGCTTCTGTCAGATCAACACGCGATCCCCAGGAGTAAGCTGCGGCTCTCAATTTCCCTTTAAAAAACGCGAGCCGGGCGCGAAGCACTCTGATTGGGGGAGATCACTGTGCTTGCATTCTCCCTCGAGTGCGAGGATAGCTTTCTCTTCCCCCAAACACTCAACGCAGAAAGCATGGCGATCATCATCAAGAAGTCCCTCGCATGCAGGTAAACATCTTTTTACTAGCGCCATTTTACTTTCGCTTTCTGCTTTTTTTTTTTTTTTAACCGCAGCGCAGTATTTCAAAGAAAGACACATGCACACACAATGAGGTCCTTGAGGACAAAAACACCTGAGGATGTTTCTGGTTCATGCCTATTTATAACCTCTAGGTGCACCTAATCAAATGACGTCACCTGACTGAGGTTATACAAGCCAAACTTTGGCATGTTTGACACACATGCTTCAACAACTGGTCGTGCAAAGAGCAAACCCCCACAATAGCGTTTTCACGCAGCATCGATCGTGTAGCTTTTGAAAGGGAACAGCATTATCTGAGGGGTCTTACGGCTGGAGTTTTTACAAACATACTTAAAATGACCTCTGAGACTTACAGTAACTTTTACACAAATAGTAAAACATGGTCCCTTTAACTGCCTTCTTTTCATCAATATATTATAGAAGTACTGCTTTTTGGAACCAGTAGGTACAGAGCTATAAAAACTAAAAAATAAATAAAAAAAGGATTTGCTCCTTATTCTTTGACTTGTTAATTTGTTAAATCCGATGGAGATTCAGTGGCATGACCGTAAACAGGCTAGATCCTCCAATAAGGCTGAATTAAAACAATTCCGCAAAAAAAGAGAGGGCCAAAATTCCTCCACAGCGATGTGAAAGACTCATGGCTGGTTATTGCAAACACTTGTGTAGAGCTCGTTACTAAGAACGCTGATGTTTCGTGTTTTTATCTCGACTCCACTAGGTCAAACCACCCATTAAAAGATGTGTGGGTAGTTTGACCTGATGGAGTCAAGATAAAAAACACGAATGTGTAGAGCTCGTTACTAAGAATGCTGATGTTTCGTGTTTTTATCTCGACTCCACTAGGTCAAACCACACATTAAAAGATGTGTGGGTAGTTTGACCTGGTGGAGCCAAGATAAAAAACACGAAACATCAGCGTCTTAGTAACGAGCTCTACACATAATGCATTACAACAGAATGTATTTCTAGGAAACGGATCATAAAATTTTATCAGACATGCACAGCTCTTACTTTTTTCATTCTCCTCCTCCATCATGATCCACTCGTCAAAAGTAGGAATGTATTTTGCGTCTTTGCTGGGAAGAGCTGGATCCGTCTCTGTTAATATTGGATCACTATTAAATATTGCAATAGAGACGGTGTTTATCCACATTGCAGTAAAATCACAGCGCTGACATTATAAACCATGGTGAGGGATTCAAAGGACGTCACATAGCAGTTACAGCCAATTCCCATTCCAAATCTATATTATTATTGTTATTATTATTATTATTATTATTGTGCTTCTGCTTCTACTATCATATTAGCAACGAGGATCATTTGCCCAGCTACTGGTGTAATCTGACCTGGTCTTTCAGCATGCCGGAGGCATTGGTCCCCTGGCTCGCCCGGCCTAAACTCGCCTTCATACTCTTCCCTGTTACTGTATCTTTGTGTCCAATTAAAATTTGTTTCGTGATCTCAATTATTCAAGGGCAACAAAACAAACAAACAAAAAAACATGCATGTCTGATAAGATTTTATGATCCGTTTCCTAGAAATACATTCTGTTGTAATGGATAATGTGTAGAGCTCGTTACTAAGAACGCTGATGTTTCGTGTTTCGCTGATCTCGACTCCACCAGGTCAAACCACCCACACATCCTTAAACGGGGGCTCTAGTGTTGTTGCATTCTTGAAAGCTTGAAACTGATCAACATTTCACTTATGAGGGTGAGAATGAATTCAATAAAGCACATTCTGTTAAAAAAAAAAAAAAAAACCTACAGCCATGTCATGTTATTGCTATTCAGTGCACTCACGGAAATACACTACAGCAGGTTTGAATACCTTTGCTTCGGGATTAGAAGCCAGGATCTTAGCACCACATTCCACTGAGGCATAGTTTGTAGTCTTCTGCACTTTTTTTAACAACACTAGAGCCCCCGTTAAAGGACGTGTGGGTGGGTTGACCTGGTGGAGTCGAGATAAAAACACGAATCATCAGCATTCTTAGTAATGAGCTCTACACATTATGCATTACAACATAATTTATTTCTAGGAAACGGATCATAAAATCTTATCAGACATGCACAGCTCTTACTTTTTTCATTCTCCTCCTCCATCATGATCTTCTTACACTCGTCAAAAGTCGGAATGTCTTCTGCATCTTTGCTGGGAAGAGCTGGATCCGTCTCTGTTAATTTTGGATCACTCTGTTGAATATTGCAATAGAGACACAGGTGTGTTTATCCACACAGTGCTGACATTATAAACCATGGTGATGGATTCAAAGGGCGTTACATAGCAGTTACAGCCAATTCCCATTACAAACTTATATTATTATTATTATTATTATTATTATTATTATTATTATTTTGCTTCTACTATCATATTAGTAATGAGGATCATTTGACCAACTACTGGTGTAATCTGACCTGGTCTTTGAGCATGCCGGAGGCGTTGGTTCCCTGGCTCGCCCGGCCTAAACTCGCCTTCATACTCTTCCCTGTTCCAGACGTGCTGCTGTTCTCTGAAACCATGGGAAGACTATAATAACATATGGAGAGAAAAAATAACAAGGGCCTGGTTAAGCAAATTAATATGACTCGAGTACACAGCATAGTGAGTGCTATGTGATAAATAATAGATTGCAGCTTTAGGACTTTGGTCAGCATTTGTCTTGAGCTCTTTATTACATTTTTAAAAGATTAACAATGGGCTTCAGTTGTAACGTTTGGGTTTTAAATTATCTCTAGTTACTATGCTACAGGGTCGAGAATCAAAATATGGGTGCATAAACAACACTTCCGGTATTGCGCAATCGAGGCGGGACAAGTAAAGACGCGACACAAGAACTAGAATTAAAGCAAACCAAAGTGTATTATACAAATCAAACCAACAAACAAACAAACAAACAAGGTGCACCAAAACCAATATATACAAAATATATACAAATATAAACAATATGTGAGATGTATGTGGGTGTGTGCGTGTGTGTATGATAGTCCAGAGTCGAAGATATTGCAGTGTGTGAAAGGGTGCATGGGAGAGATGGCTCGGCCTCACCGGTATAGATGTCGAATCCGGGAGCTCGAGAAGGGAACGAGAGGTGAATTGTGAGTGTCCTGAAAAATTAATCCAAGCAGTGAAAAATAATCCTTTGCAATCCTCCAACAATCTCTCTCTCTTAAATAAAAGCGCTGTGAATCTCATCCTTCCATCCCGTCTTGCTTGCCGGTTCCGCTTTTATGCCGGCTCACATGACCCGACTCCGCTTCCAGGTTCTCTCGCGCTGTGATCGCGCATGCTCGCGAGAGCTTAACCCTGTGACCAACACTGCCTATGGGGACAAGTAAAACCAAATTGGGCACATTTCCTTGCGCAAGTGAGCAGCATTAGCTCCTTAATTAATACTCTGCTATTTTAAAATGACTCTTTATGTGGCCGCGCTACACAGTTATGCACGAATTTATTCGTAAATCATTTTGATACTGTGGTATTTATGAAAATCCAGTTCATTTGAAGAAACACGGGTATCCCATATTCCTCAGTTTAGGTAACTTGTACAATATAAGAAGACTTAATGTGAAATTTGACTGACTGACAAGGTTTAAGTCAAAACTGAAACTTTTGATTGTGCAGAATAACAAAACACAGTTACAGTATGAGAGTAAAACCTCCCTTTTAATCTTCTATATAATATAATGATTTTAAGCAATGAGTTTTCACTCCAAATATTGACTGTTTATTTTATTGCCCTTTATTGCTCTTTATAGAAGTTTCTCTTATGCAAAAAACGTTTTCAAAAGCACTTTTTGCTTATGCCATATTTTTGTATGGGCCCAAGACTTTTACACAGTACTATAAGTAAAACAGGTGTTAGGTTTTACTGAGCTTGTTGGCGAATACGAGTTCTTCTGGTAACTGTCACACTCGCTCCTTTCTATTTTTATGTAAATCACTGAAGCAAAAACTGGTCTTTCTTGTACTATAATTTTTTTCTTTAGAGCCATGCATATATTCTCCTGTAATGTTATTTATTTAGTAATTTTTTTTATTATATACGGAAATACTCTGTTATACATGTAACAAAATTGGTGCAGCATATAATATGGTGCCCCATACTTCAATTGAAAGACTGCATTGTGTTACCTTTCTCTGAGGCAATTTCAGACATCTGATACTTCCACAGCCAGTAGGAAGAGGGAAACCGATTTTCCTGATGATCAGGAAAATTTGTTTCCCCCTCTCTACTGGCTGTGAAAGTATCAGGGATGTCTGAAACTGACTCAGATATGTATGCCCGTAGCAAAGATAAAATATTGATCAGAATGGTTTTCAAAAAAAAAATAAAAAAATAAAAACCACTGTCTTTTAAATTAAAGTATGGGAAATGTATTTTCCTGGGCATCAGGAAAATCTGTTTCCCTATTCCTACTGGCTGTGGAAGTATCAGGGATGTATGAAATTGCCTCAGAGACATGTGTGCTTAGGTAATACAGTCAGATGGTGTTTTTTAAAAACACTATTTTTAACAAGAGTCTCCTGGAAATCAATTCACCTAGCTAACATTTGTAATAAACTTCAAGTTTCCATACTTTGTGAAATTTAAGAAAAATAACCAATTCAGATACATCATTTAATGTAAAAGTGCTATTATAATATGTGCTGTGTCAATTATGTATGTCTGTTTTATCATGGATATTCATATAGTATATCATGGACTTCAGGATATCATGTTTCCCCATCATATGCGGTGCTTAGATAGATAGATAGATAGATAGATAGATAGACAGATAGACAGATAGACAGATAGATAGATTACAAAGTATAACCTTAAATATATTTAGAATAAATCAGTATCACATCTATCATCACACAGCTAATGTACGTGTAA
>JAQMYI010000212.1:0-13176 GCA_030014275.1 Clariallabes melas | reverse complement strand
ATAAACCTATGATAAAAATTATAGACCCTTCATTTCTTTGTAAGTGGGCAAACTTAGAAAATCTGTAGGGGATCAAAAACTTATTTCCCCCCACTGTATTTCTTTAAACATATTTGTTTTGTCAACTTTCAAGATAAGATTTGTTGAACATAAAGCATAACAAAACTAACCTGAGAGAGAAACATTCTAAAATAATTCTTCAGTTGACTTCCAAATACAAAACAATGTCAAAAAGTGGCAGGGTTCAGAAACAGGTGGAATCTTTAGAAAATATTGTTCTTGCACTGGCTTTCAGTCCATCAAGGTCAAGGAACAACTTCTAAAAAACTTGAAAACTGTATTTAAGTTCCTTGCAGTAGCTCAGGTTGAAAGCATATATTATGCCCATCAGCAAAGCACAGCACCATGAAATATCCTTTCCCATCAGGACTTTTGTTGTGTATCATCAGGATGTTTTTTTTTTACACACTCTAATTCATATGTGTTAGGGTATCATCGAAAAGTTGATTTATTTCAATAATTCAATTAAAAAAGTAAAATCCCATATTATATAGATTCATTAGTCACAGACTGATATATTTCAAATGTGTTTATTTATTTTAACTGTAATGATAATGGCAACCTCAAACTTAATCCGGGCTTGGGCCCGGCACTGCATTTATACACATATATACAGTGGAACCTTGGGTTGTGAGCATAATTCGTTCCGGAAGCATGCTTGTATACCAAAACACACTTGTATATCAAAGCGAATCTACACCATAAGAAATAATGGAAACTTCAATGATTCATTCCACAACACAAAAATATTCATATAAAAATAATTAATACAAAAATATTTTAAGTAAAAATAAAACAAATTAACCTGCACATTACCTTTGAAAAGAAGTGTGTGTGTGGGCATACGCGCATGTGTTTGTGTGTGTTTGTGTGCGCACCCACGTGTGTGAAGCTGAAGTATGACGAGAGGAGGGAGGGGCTACGGTGTAGAATGACTCCTTCCCTCCCTCCTCTCATCTTACACAGTAGCCCCCTTCCTCCTCTCAAATAGAGTAGCCCCCACTCTCCTCTTGAATAAGATGGGGTGGGGTACTGTCTTGGACAACTTTCACACACACAATAAACTTTTGGCGGGGGGGTTCACAATTTTCTCCCTAATTTAGTCGTCTCCAATTCCTCCCCGTAATCTTCCAGGTGGTGCCAGTTAATTTTAAACAGTATCAGATACTGAGTTATATCAGTTCATTCAAAACACCTGCACAAATCCTTCCAGTTGTATACATAGATCAGCATTAATATTAACACCACATAACATTCACTATCAATTATATACTAGTAAACTAGTGACATCATGAGCACCTGTGGCAGGGACCGAGGGACCAAAGGCCATCCCACAGAAAAGCCATTGCAGCACAAATCATAGAAAAATATCAGATTCACAGCGGCCCCATCTTGAAATCCACTCTACCCAAAGGATCCGCTGCCAACGTTCTCATGTCAGACACAACAGTACACCCCAGAGGTCACATGGAGTCATGTCCCTGGAGTGCCCAGGTGGCACAAGGGGACCCTACAAAACACTGAGCTTAATGATTTGCACTGTATTTTATGGCTGATCTGTGAATGGTGTCTTTTTTATTTGATAGAAAAAGGCATATTTTTCAGAAATAATCCATCATAAGGGTGCTTCAGAATTGCAGAGCTTCAAGAAAAACTGCCTGGTGATAGAAGTAACGTACCTTCATAATATTTAGCACAGTAATATAATTTTTTGACCTGGGTACTGCAACTGCCTACAATATACAAAGGAACCTTTCAACAAGCCACAACTGTCTGAGTGTTTTCATAACACATGTCATGCGTGCTCTCCAAAAGAAAAAATAAATTGATGCAGTTTATAACTTTGCAGGCATCTATTTTTTTTTACATGCTGCAATCACAATGAAGCATAATATTCATAATATTATATGCAATGCATAATATTATATGCAATAATAATATATGCAATAATATATCGCAGGATATTTGTGTCCATGTTGCGCAGCCCTGGGAGTCCTGAATTTCAGCTGCAATATCAGAGGCAAGATTCAGCTGGCAAGAAGAGGTCACTCAAAAAAAATATTTTTCCCCCTACTGCTAATGTGAATTAATGTAAGTATATTTACATTTTTGTTTAACAAAACACAAAAAAATATTGCTGACATATTTCTATATTCTTGAGTTGCAGTTATAACATTTAAGAAAGTCTGTCAAGCTCCAGCAACCAGATGCAAACCTCCTAACCTAGTAGCACTTTGACCACCATCACCAAGGTTACCAACAGACGTGCAATAAACACAATGTTTTGCTAGTCAAGCCACACCTACCAAGACACCAGGCCTGTTGTGGCACTTCTTAAAAAGAATAATTCATTCAGTTGAAGCAACAAATAAAAAAAATAAATAAATAAAAAAACAGCAGATGATGAACAATCAATTATCAATGGAAAAAAAGAAATGCAATTAGACATTAAAGAGCAACTTGCAAATAACTAACCCTAACCTTATCTTCATCACTAGTAAATATCACCACAGCATAGTGCACAACGTTTCAAGAAAAAAAGACCGTTTTGAAAAAAAAAAAAGTTGATGGACTCTATAATAGAATAATATTGACTGACGACGTAGTTTAATAGCTAGTTTGTCCACACACTCAATCATTCATAGGGAAACTAAGTGTGACTCATTTGAGGATATAAATAATGTAAGAAATGGCGGTTTCTATTCAGATGACAATTCGACTAGTTTATTCGAAAAACAAACACTAGATGGCGTTATGTACATTTTACATGTAACTATGCGTCGTAGGCGGACCTGGAGCGGAAGTGACGACAGTGCCGCTAAAAGTTTAAATTCGATAACGGACGAGCGGTGGTGGTGGTGACAGGTAACAATAAAAATGTAATTTGTATGTTTAATATAACGTAAGGCTTTAAACTTCTATTTTTATTTAGTGGAATGGCGAAGAGGTGTTTGGATGGTACACCTTTTTCTTTTCTTTTACTGTTTCTTAGTTGTCAAGAAACGAGCACGAAGCTAACGTTTAGTGTTCAGTGACCGTTGTGTTCAGTGTGTACATCAGTTTATGTGGAAAAACTTAATAACTGACTCGTTTAATTGTTTGTTTGTCTATTTTTAACCTGTTATTTTATATAAAATTCATCAAAGTATTATTTTGCTTCCTTTTAGTAGGAAAGTGAGGTCTTACTTATAAATGATGCATTACACGATAGCTTCTTTAATAGTCCATAATATAATAATTTCTTCTGAAGTTATTGAAGTGCATGTATTATATTTGTATGTTTTTGGACGTTTGTTGTAATGAATAAAAATGGCTCAAAACAATTCATTAACATTTAATGCTGTCTACTAATGTAAAAACCTGGTTTCAAAATGCAGCAATACTGTTTTTTGTTGTTGTTTTTCTGTAGAAATCGTGATGGAGAACACATTTCCAACGTACAAGGTGGACTCCATTGTGCAGTTTTGCCGAACTGAAGTGTTGACTGGACAAGAAGCGAAACATTTTGCAAAAAGTGATCTCACTCCGAGTCCAAAGGTGAGCCATTATTCTCGCACAGGTGAAACCATATGCACAACTGTCTCTTAAATTATTATAATTTTTTATTTGTTTTACAGGCAGATGTTATCCAGAGACTCTACATGAGAATATTGCAGCTTGTGTATCGCTTCAGGCCTGACTGTCATTATGTGGTGAGTATGGCTGAATCAGAAAATGAAGCCCACAACAAAGCTGACTTTAATAATAGATAATTAACTGGCATTTATGAGTTGATGTACAGAACCAGTCAATTTGGCATGATGTTTGATTTCATGATTTTTTTTTTTTTTTTACATTGCGAATCAATACTCAATAATCAAAATATGCCATAATCTCCTTTAAAAGGTTGATATTGAGATGTGTCTGCTACTTGTACTCTTTAAAGCCTCTAATCTGACTAATCATACTATAGGTGTGAAGAATCGGGGGGGGACATGCTAAAATGTGCAGCAAAGGGTTATTATTATTTATATTGAGGGAGCATTTTTGACCTCAATATGTTCAAATGATGACGTATGAAAACTGTTGCCCCCATGTTTGTACTGTACTGTATTAGCATGCTAGTCAACTAACTTGGCTGAATGATTATTTTCTTTCTTGAATAGTGAACTGTATAGTCAGTGTTTTTAGCCTTTTAGAATGCTTCTATGTTGATTAATCTATGGCTGATGCAACTACCTGGCTATAAAAAAAAATAAAGTCCAGTCCAAATAACATCTGTACTAAAACTCCTACTGTAGCCCAATTATATAGCATGTAATAATGAATAACTCAGAATTTTCTTTAACCGTTTGACATCTTAGCCATCAACAACGCTGTTTTCTTTTAACACAATGGGTATACGTTATGCTTTAAGTTCTACAAACAATGAATGCAAAATAAATAAATTTGTTTGCTTATCTGAAAAGTAGTCTGATTCATGATCAAAAACCGTGAAGCGTTCCAAACTGCTGTTTCCGAAATATGATCTGCTTTCAGTCCACATTGTTGTTTAAAAATGACTGCATAAGCTATGCCCCCCCCTTATTAAATATTAATAATAATAAAAAAACAAACCTTGTTAAATTGCTTTTTAACAGGCCCCAGTCTCAGAAAATCTCCAATACCCAATGCTACATGAGTGGTCAACGCCAATCTTAAGTCTGTATGCCTGCATGTAAGTGGAGTTTTCATCTTCTTTATGAGCTGCAGTAAAATATAGTGCAGGAATTTAACTGAAATTTGAAATAATCTTTCTCTCTCTGTGTCTTTCACTCTTTTTTTAGGTTGCAGTTTTTACCAGTGTGCCACGTGTATGACTTTTCTCTAAGCGACCTGCTTACTCCAAGTAAGAAAATGTGTTGTATTTTTTTTTTAAGGTGATGTTTAAAGCAGTATTATCACAATGATTCAGTTTTATTTATATAGTGCTTTTAACAATGGTCATTGTTACAAAGCAGCTTTACAGAATCAAAAGATAATTGGGGAAATCGGTATGAGAAAATATGTATCAAATCAAAATTATCGGATTATATCTGATGAGCAAACTGAGGGCGACCTCGGCAAGAAAAAACTGAGATGGCAATAGGAACTTTGATATGAGATGGCAGGAATTGATTTGCAGTTATACTGTCTGTTAGGTGGCTGAAAGTTCAATATAACAGCAGATATTTAATTTGTATGAAATCCTCAAAAATCAAATCAAGCAAGAGCCCAAGCTCTCTGGGTTAATTCAGGGGCATATACTCTTTTCATCATAGCAAGACTAGCCAATCACGAGTGTATGTGGATGAGGGCAGATGGCACTTTCCTGCAAGTGTTACTTTGCAGTGTGACAATGCATAGGCAGCAGTTTAAAAGGATGCACTTGGTTTGCTTCATATGTCTTGGGGAAAGCACAAGTTTGCCTTCACCTTCCCCTGTAATAGGGGTCATGTGATGGGGCTGGTGGATGGGAATTGGCAAGTGACAAAGTTGAAAAACATTGAGATCCCAGATCTTGAGGTCATTGAGGATTGAGGAGGTAGTCACTGTGTAAGATGGTCATCAAGCTTTCATAGTGAAACAGCTTTTATGTGATGTGCAAAGATACTGTGCGTACTTTTGCCGTGTTTATAATATGTACACAGCATTGAGAGATCCATATGACAATGTGTGATAAAGTTATATATGCAAGTCTGTTTCTTGGTTCTTTCCTGACCTTCAGCAAAGCTGCTACAGGAAGAGTACTGTGGCTGTAGAAGCATTGTGTTTCCACAAGTCATTTACCACTCATGTGCGAAATACCAGTTTTATTGTCTTCACATAAAATCTCTGTTTTCTTATTCCAGAGCCCAAAAGAACAATCACTATTTTGAGTGGAATCCAAAATTTCCTGCAGTTTAGGAAACATCGGTCGGAAATAATTGCAGTGCATCAGCAAGCTTTTGTAAGTCCTCTGTGTATAATAAGCATGACCATGTCTGGGCATTACATCAAGAATGTGGAATTGATGGTACTATTGGATTATATGAGGTTTTCATTACAAAAAAATGAAATAAGGTTATTTTTAATATATAAAATCTTTTACATTTGCAGTCTTCATGAGTTTAGAATTGCTTAACTTCAGAGGTCTGTTAATGATATTGTTGAGTGTTTTTCCCATTGCTTATTCCTGATTTATTTATTTAACACATTTAATTTCTTTTTTCATTTTCGCACTCACAACAGTATAATAAAAGCTTACTGCTCAAACACTTTAAATGTAATAAAGTTATGTAGTTTCTGTAATGTCATCATAACATGCAGTATTATGACCATTTATTGTGGTTTCTAATATTGTCAATAATTGTAACTTTTCTTTTACCATAGCGGGCAGATATGGATAAACTTCAGGCATGCACAAAAGGCATTAAGGATGCTGAAAAGAAGATAGAGAAATTGATGTAGGTATTCTGAATGATTTTGGACACAAGGTGTTGGTCATGGCTTATTCTACATTACTATATCATATACAGTATGTAGCTATGGGCTCTTTCATTCTATAGTTTTGTAATATTTACAAATGTTGCTCAGGACCATCCCACCAGAGCAGCAAGCAGAGGCTAAAGAACTGGCAGCAGCCCTCACCGAACTGAAAAACATTACCATCCAAGAAAGCCAGGAAGTGGTAAGATCTTTCTCTAAACATTAATGGTGAATTCAGTGTGCTGGTGTAGAAATGTTTTATGCTAATGGTCTATATGTTTTGAGAGGGAAAGCAAAGCCCTTTTTTACTCCCATGAATCATTTCCGTTTTGAATCATTCTACCCTTTTCCATTAATGGTATGGGACTACAATATCAGACTGAGGTTTGTGTAATTCCTCACTTCATTTGGTATTGCAAATAATAACCAAGTAACGATGGAGAAAGCATCAGCTGCTATGAACTAAATTGAGTTATATTGGCAAGTAAACAGCATGAAAAATAAAAACATGTACAGTGCTATGAAAAAGTTGATTTTTTTTCTTTTTTTTTCTCTCCCTCCATGGTGAACTTAGAAGGGGTGGTATTAGGAAGAGGCAAATACTTTCACAACACTGTGCATTTGCCAATGGCCATGTCTTTGTGTGTGGGAGCATTTGATTTAACAAGTATAAATTATAAAATACTCCCTTATCTGTATTAGAAAGCCTCAACATTTGGTGACCTAATGAATGAATTTAAAAAAGGTGACTGGTGACATGGTGTTGGTGTAGAAAGGAACATCTAGCACATGAAGAGGAAAGAATGATCTCAATTTATTTTTCTCTTTCTGTTCCTGCAGAGTGCACTCCAGGAACAGACCACAGAACGCAAAAGTGAAATTGCAGAACTGTCACAGAAACTGGTATGTACAAATCCATTCCAATATAATCACTATGCCAAGGATCCAAAATCTAAGGTTGCAGAAGGGCCAGTATTAACTTAATTAGGTAGTGATGTATGAATAATTGGTGGCTTATCTTCAGTGGAACCTCTAAGTTTAACCCAAAGCTCCTAGATCTAGTTGAGGATGTCCGTCAAGTATGCTTATTGTACATTTATAGATTTTTTTTCTTCTTTTTTTCCCCCTTTCTTTCTGAGTTTTGCTGGGTGTTTAGTAATAGGTTTGGTATCAAGAAAATATTTTATGCCGTATGGGATGAATTTTTCAACTCCTTACAAATTGAGCAAGTTACACAATATAAAACAAGAGAGACCAACCTTTAGCATCTGCTCTGCAGAATCTTCTGTTGAGTTTGTCTCTAGTCTCTAATTCTATCATGCACTGGCAAAATTGGGGATAAACATTCTGCAGCTGCATAAATGCGCTCCATGTAAGTCGACGTATTTACCTAAAGGATTATGTTGATTAGTTGTTGCAGACCTAATTCTTTTTGTTCAGCTTGAGTGTAAGGGTGACTGGATTGACTGGACAGGTCCATATGTCACTTATCTTTTATCCAGGTTTGAAGAATTGTATGCACTAGATTATCTTATTAGTTAAGATTTAGTTAAGAAATCGCGCATGTTTGAACTAGTGTGCCAATGTTGGGTGCAATTACCCACATGTTCGCAGCCATGAGCTCACTGAAAATTTGGGTTTTGTGGCATTTTATTTTTTATTTAATCCTACAGGTGGTGCGCTCTGAACTATTTACATATTTTCCTCCCGTGTGGTTAGAGTGAATTATAGGAATTTAGGAATAATTGACAGACGCGTCCCTAATTTTATCGTGTCCAATTCCTCCCCGTCACTAGGGGGCTAGCACATTAAGGCTACTGTTACCACTCAGTCGGGAGGGCCGAAGACTATCACTCGCTCATGCACCGTTGGGGGCAGCGTGACACCGTCGGAGAACAGCATTATCTGCTCCTCCCGCTTGAGAGAGGTTGGCCAAATCAGCTCTCTCTAGACCTCTGGCTGCAAGAGTTAATTTGTTTCTTAATTTTTATTTTAAGTTGAATATTAAGGTCTTGTATTTATATTGTTTGTATTATTTAGTTAAATGTAGTCCATTGTTTATAACATATCAAGGGAAGAATTTAAACATTAAGTTTAAAAATCGTAATTAAATGTGGAACAATCCAATGTTGAATCTTCATATTTATAAAATCGTGATACTTATAGAGGGTTGTCAGGAAGGGCATCCAGCGTAAAACCCATGCTTGTATGTGCGGACCAAATGTCTGCTGTGGCTACTCCTTGCCGGGAGCAGCCGAAAGACCAACAGCAACGTGATGCTTATAGAATGAATTGAATCGGCACCTAGGTATCATATCATAATCGGGAGGTGACAGGTGATTCCCATTCCTAGTAAGTAACATGACAAGTTGAGCCAATCACATTACTATGTGTGCTGTGAAGCAAACCCAGACCACCATTTTCAGGATTGGTTCCTAGCAAAATCACTTCTATCTTCCTTCTAAAGGCAAATTTCACTTTATGAATACTTTTAATACACAGATCATTACCTGAAGCAGGTGTGTTAATGAGGGAGAATGCTACCTCTGTAGATGCGATGTAATCTTGTGTATTGGAACAAGTACTCTGTTTTTAATAGAATCTGAAGATTGAGGTTAAATGAATTAGACTTTCCTGGCTTTCATGTCTACACTGCAAGACTGGTTGGTTTGACTTGCTTCTAATTCCATAAAACTATGCCAGTGTCTACTTTCTGCACACCTTGAATTTATATTCCTTTTTATAAACTGGACTCATTGAGTTGTACTCCAATAGTTTTCAACCCTGGTCCTGAAGAATCCCCTGTCCTACAGATTTTAGTGTTTTTTCTCTGCTCCATCACAACCAGTTAAATTCAGAAAGGCTGTTAATTGGCTGATTAGTAAAATGAGTTATGCTGGGAGATGAGGAAACACAACTTTTTTTTTCTTTTTCTTTTTTTTTTTTTTTTTTTTTTTTACAATTATTTTTGTTTTTCTACAGAGCCAGAGGAAGCTAGAAGTGGCCACTTTAAAAGATGAAATAGCCAAACTTAAGTCTCAGATTGTGGAGTCTCCTGAGGAGCTCAAGAATGAGATGGAGAAAATGAAGGAGAGCATAAGGAACATCAAGAACTCAAAAGTGAGTGGCTTTGGGATATTTAGTTTTACTTCTGAAAATCAATATTTTTAAATGTTGCAAGTTACGTTTTATATAATTTGCATGTTTAACATGTGAAACTAATATTCTGCCCGGTTTGAATGTAATTGCAGGAGATGGCTGATGCTGCACTGGTGGAGTTGCAGATTAAGGTGCAGAATGCTAGCCAAGGTGAAGCAGAGATTCAAGGAATACTGACACAGCTGCACGACCTGCAGGCAAGCATGTGCAAGGCTAACCAACAGAATGAAGAGGTAAGCCTGCACACTTCCTGTCTTTGGTATAATGTATCTTGGTGCAGACATTTATCAACCGCAGTAAGATAGATTTGAATAGTGTGACTTGGATAAGTCTAATGTGCAGAAAGTGAGGTTTGTAGGCAGTAAAATAAAACTAAACAGCTTTGTCCTGTTTATGCAGTGGCTTTACTATGCAGAGCACTAAGAGGTTTGTCTGATCCATCTCATTTCTGCACAACATCTCCTTGAATAGGGATGCACAGATCCAAATTCAGTACATTATCCAATAGTGAATCAATTCTGACATTCTCATGGGTGCATTGATCAAATAAAATGCTTGGATAAAAAAATGTTATCTAGTTTGATTGTGATCTCTTTACATGTAGTGTAACAGACATATCATTTTACCCCCAGCTCTGGTTTGAAATAAAATACTAAAAGAATTTAAATAATTGCAGTTTCATATTATTTAGCCCTAAATTAGCATGCTTAATTGAAGATCATTTGAGTAAATGAGATGGAAATATTAAACATGATCAGTCAGTTGCCTCAACATGGAACAGCTTAAATATGTATTGTCAAATAATGTTGAGTAAATGCATGAAAATTTATGGGTGTTTTAAAGACAATTAAAAAAAAAAATGTTTACGTACAGGTGCAGAATCTAGTAGCTCTTAAAGAGTCTCTGGAGAAGGAGTTAAAAGCCCTGAGCAATGAAGAGGGACAGCTAAGGAGAGCTCTGGCCATGAAACTAGAAAAACAGAACAAGCAGCAGATCCGCCATCAGAGTAAGAGGGAGCTCAAGGATCAACACATCCAAAACATACTCGGGTAAGAATTGTGGAAGAATGATTTAATTAATAAATTTTCCTCATTTCTTTCTTGACTGTAGTCGATGGACAAGTTTTTTCTTCAAATGTAAAGCATGTATTTTTGTTTGTTCTAAGGCAATATGACAAAGTTCATGAAAAACGTGAGGAAATTGTGGATCGAATAGAAAACATCAGCCGAGATACCACGCAATTCAAGGCGAAAATGCAGAAGCTTCGAGATACCTGCAGCCATAACGCAGAAAAAGCCCAGGTACTCTCTTCTCGAAGAGTGCTACACTTTTCCCTGGTGTTGCTGTGATGCACTTGCCTTGTGTATTATGTGTTTTTCACCTTTAAACATGAATACAGTTCCCCCTTCTGAGTTTATGAATAGATTAATCTAACGGCCAATCTAATCTAATGGTAGTCCAAGTACCTTTTTCATTAGGCATTCAATATCATCCATTAATCTTGTCATTCATTGTTTCCTGTTTTGGCTGCTTCTTTAGTTTTTGATAGTTGTGTAGATCTTTTGAGTAAATGATCCCACTTTGTGTGGGATGAGATTTGGTTGAATATTGATGTTAATAAATATTATTTAATATTGAATATTATTTAAAATAAATACATTTATTTTTTCAATAACAGGCTATCTATGACCGGCTACTTACCACTTTGGAGCAGTACCACAAACGTCTTGAAAATATAGTGATGGACGGCAATGCTGACATCCTGAAGATGAAAACAAATTTCTAAACTACTTTTGGCTGATGTTTTTCTGTCTTAATTTCTTTGCTCCAGTACAGTTGTTTTTTTTGTTTGTTTGTTTTTCTTTCTTTCTTTGTAACCTTTGCAAATGTTTTGAATGTAAATATTTTGATAAGGATTAAAATATAAAATTATCCATTCCACATCACTAGTAGTGATCCAAAGTTCTGAGTTTGATCCTGAGCACGAGTTATTGTCTCTGTAGTTTTGCTTGTTTCTCCGGGCTGTCTGGGGTCCTTGTCATGTCGAACAAATTAAGATGTATGGACTGGCTACACCAAATCCCCACTAGGTTCGAATGAGTGTGCTATCTGGTGCATCATCCTGGTAAATTCTCCTGCCTATAGTTGTTACTGGATGTCAGGATGGGGGGGAAAATAAATAAAAGGCTTTACTTGTCATAATTCTATTTTATAAAAGCATACAAGGTTTTATGTACATGTATGTGTTTTCACTTTAACTTTAAAATGACCTACTTCACACTTAAATTACATGCACTCTGTGTGTATATAATGTGAGTAAATAGACAAACATGAAGTCGTTCGTGTAAGTTTAGGATGAGTTCTTCTGACTGAGCTCCTTTATCCTGTGCTGAATCATTTCTACCCTGCTGGGTGTGGCCACCAGGAATGATTAGAAAATAAATGTTCTAAAGATATTACGGTAATATTAAAAATGTGGATAATTCACATTTATCGTGTAAATTAAAGATAATTGTACAATATGTCCAGTTTAATTTAGATTTTTTTTTTTTAACCACCTTAATTTCTTCATGGAAATGTGTCGCTAGAATCGAAACCTAACTACGCCTTGATCAGGGTTGCCAAGGTTGGAAAAAGTTTTCCTTTTAAAATAAACAAGATGGATTTCAACAGCTGTGACAGATATGCCTGATAACCTGCTGTATAATCAGACAAGCAGAAATAGTGTGGAGCAAAAGTAAGGAGGTGATTATATACCAAAATGACGTGCTGATTAGGCTGTATCTATAACTGCTAGTCTTGAATAACTGCTTAATTAGAAAGGTACATTAAAAAAAGCCATCAACCTCCTTGTTCCCCTTATGATCGGGTCAGAATTTGGTGTCTTGTCAGTTTTCTTCACAGACTTTGAAATCATTCATCATATGAGAGCCACACATCCTAACAGTATTGCTAGGCCACGATTTAGACGTTTTCTAATGGCTACTTTTGAGCATGATTCCGCTCCGAATCTCAAATTTGACAAACAGGTTTCCTTGTCCATTACTGCCTGTGTTAGTCTTTAACTTAAATTAAACACCTGTGGTTGAAACGTGATTCAAGCTGTTTTGAGAAAAAAGGGAGGCTCTAACAACATTATTATAGTGTTCCTAATAAAGTGCTTAGTAGGTATAATTGGGTGACATGGTGGTGTAGTGGTTGGCATTGTGGTCAGGGTTCAATTCATGTTCTCCCAAAGCTTAGTGGGTTTCCTCTGGGTAGTCTGGAGTACCCAGAGGAAACCCACCAAGTGTGTGCAAATGACGTGTTTTGTGATGGATTGGCACCCTGTCTTGGGTGCACCCAGCCTCGTTTCCTAAATCTCCTGGGACAAAGGATAGGCGGTATAGAAGGTGGGTGAATTTTATCATCGAACCACTTACAGTGGTGTGAAAAACTATTTGCCCCCCTCCTGATTTCTTATTCTTTTGCATGTTTGTCACACAAAATGTT
>JAQMYI010000040.1:32095934-32106900 GCA_030014275.1 Clariallabes melas | reverse complement strand
GTGTGTGTGTGTGTGTGTGTGTGTGTGTGTGTGTGTGTGTGTGAGAGAGAGACAACATGTTGGAAAGGTGAATTTATTCCAAGTGAAGTGTGAAGTCTCAGGGCGTTCACGGTGACTGAACCCACCCGCCAATCCTAAACATCCCTAATGTCACATATTTAATGTTCATCTGTCAGTTTCATCTCGACTCTTAATGAGCGCACAACCACTTTAATCAGAGATTTCAGTTTATTACTAAAAGACTTAATAAATGTGTTATTGCTGTAAAATATTTGTTTAAAAAAATAAAAATGAAAGTTTAAATACCATAAAACACTCAACTCAGTGTCCTAATGGGCGTGGCTTACTTGAAAAATGAAAGTCAGTGAATAAACAGTGTGTATTTGTGTTTATAAAGCATGACGTGTTATCTCAGACCCACAAACTGACTCATCTCTCTCTCCCTATCTCTCTTTCTCTCTCACCAGGAAAAAGAATCCTTAGTCAGAGATAAACACTCCACACACTGCTGTAGGAAACACACAACATGAAAATAATAAAACTCTTTCTATTACACAGATAAACACCTTAAATACAGACCTGTCTCCAGAGACGTTCAAAGTTCTATGAAATCAAGAAAAATCCATGAATGAAAAATAAAAAATAAGATGAAGAATATACAGTATAAGCTACTGTACACTAATCACACACACAACACACGAAAAGAAAAATACAAACTCTACATCCTGTGTCTAAATCTTACTTTAAAGTACTTTTAAGTTTAAAACCATCTACCTTCGTCCAGCAGGGGGAGTCAGAGGACAGCTTTGAAATAATGAGGAACAATGAGCTACACCTGAGTACTTCAGCAGAGCACACTCTCTTTCTGCACTTAAACTCTTGCAGTTTCTGCACTTAAACACTTGAAACTCTGTGTGTTTCAGAGTTTCACAGCCTTGGCCTGTGTTTTGGGGTATTTGGAATATTTTGAAACTAGAGCTATACTCTAGTCCTTGCGTAACCCAGATGAGATTCTGCTACCATTCCTACGTTTACTATTAAATTGATGCTTAATGATTAAATGTATGCTTTTAGTTCCATCCGAGCAAACATTGGTCCGACGGCAGTGTTGTGTCCCTGGCCAAAAACAGTCGCAGTAGGACGACAGTAATTGGTAAAAATATGTGACAAAGAACATTTCCTAAAAGTGCAATGTTTGTACATGTCTACAGTTGTCTGTGGTTGCATTTATAACTATTACTTTGACTTCTTGTTCAATATACACCCTCCAAGCAAACATTTGGACGTTTGATGACCGTCTATGACAGCTGTGGAAAATCAGATAACGTCAAACACGTCCGTTCATCTTTCATCTTGGAACTATTTTTCAACCATGACGGGACATGTCGGATGGACGTAATTTCAACGGTCATCAAACGTTCAAATGCTTGCTATGATATTGTACAGGTAACAAACACACTTTCGAACCTGAAGCTCATGGTCTGACCCAGAGTGATCTTCTATTTGTGCCTGTTCTTCTGCTCTGCACTTGGGTTCTCTGTTTTAATGAACAGCTGGTGTCCAGTCAGTTTGCTCATTCGCCTGATTTTAATCTAGATGTGAGGAGAGTCACCAGGTCACACTTTGCCAGACTTTATTAATCTACTGGACACAGAACAGACATAATATTACTGAAATTCCAGTAGGGTGTAGATTCCCCTTGTGGCATCAGCGCAGCTCTGGTCCCACGGGGTGTGGCTCTGGGGAGTCTTTAGGGGTGCCGTGGTGTCCGGCACCAGGACGTTGGCAGCGGATCCTTTGGGTGGTGTGGGTTGTGGGACGGTTTATCCGGTGTGTCCCATTTTGCTCGATCAGATTTGGATCTGGAGAGTTTGGAGGCTGGGTCAGGGGCCTTGGGCTCGTTGCCTGCTGGTGTCTTTCTGTCGTGATTAGCACTGATTTTCATTGATTTGTGCTGCATTCTGTAGCTTCTGTAGGATCAAACTGGACAGGCTGGCCTTTGGTCCCCACAGGCATGGGCGAGCCTTTGGGCTTACTGGGGTATAGCTGGTGACCAGTGGTAATGTTATGGCTGTATACAGAACTTACCTTGTGGAGAAAAAAAGTTTTATTCTTCTTTCAGCTGCTTTTATAAGAAGAGGGCACAGGATCACCCAGTCCACTTAGTTTTATTCAAATTTTCCTTATAATACATTTTATGATTATATTATATTTTATACATTATTTATAGACTGACTCGATCCAAATCTGATTACCTAAAAATGGATATAGACATATAATATAATTTAATAATATTATAATATTAAGACCAAATTATTATTGTATATTACGGTACACTTTTAAGTAATGTGGATAATATAAAATGAGTTTAATTGTATACTTTAATCGTTTTCTCATTTTACACTCCTAGCTGGTGTTTATATTCACTTACACACACCTCTCTCTCCAGCCTGTAGACCTGTAGATAAGTGAAGCAGAGATGATGAGGTAATGAAAAGTTGTAGGTTCAGGAGGCGACACGGACGGAGCATCAGACCTGCAGTTTCGAACCTCATTAATAAAGGACAGAACATCAGTCTTACCGTGTGGAGGCGTTTATTTGTTCTGTAGCTTTTGCTTCAAATTGTGTGATACGCGATTCGAGGAGCAGGATGAGTGTGTTCATGCGGCACAACGAGGATGCGATTTATTCACCCTGGAAGATTCACACACAGTTTAACATATTCATAAATATGAACATATTCATAAATAATCAGTTCACTGAAAAGTTTAACCTTGTGGAATGTTTAAAAAAATGTTATTAGAAAGATATAATTAACTTAAGATCTTATAGTTTGTTAACAAAAGCAAAGTTGAGAAGTTGTGTGGTATTTGATCAGTACTTAATTACAATTAGGCAATAAGCAATAACTATGATGAAGCTGAGTTACAGTCACCGTACATTATTTTGGATTATTTTTCTACAACTGCACAAGACAAAACAGACACATCATGTCACAGAGAAACCCCACGCCGTGATCAGAATCCAGAACTCAGCATGCTGCATGATCTATTCACGATCATCCACTAAACCTTTATCACCGTCTACAATGATATGACTAAATTATTGTGCGCATCACTATAACACTTTTCCAACTAATAACAGATGAGCAGCATTTTCTAATAATCAGCAACGCTACACGGGTAGTTTTATACCCGATTCTTAGACATTAAACTCTAAACATTTTATTTTGTTCCTGGTTAGATATTTTGCACAGAGTCTGAGGTGAGAGAAAAAGCGAAGGGAAATCGAGCAGCAGGTCCGAACACAATATGTCCAAGTTCATCATTTATTAAATACAAGGAATAAATCAGTGTTAAAAAACGTTTGTACATGATTTATAATATTATTAATGTATAAATTAATAATAGTTATTGCCACAAGGACTGTATAAATTAAAATCATTTATACAATATACTGCGACATTCAGCACTCGCTATGTTGTTCATGTGAAGAACAATTGTGAAAAAAATGAGAAGATGCTGTGTTAATTAAAAATGCCAATATATGCATAAACATTATTATTATTATTATTATTATGCTGTAAATTAGAAGACTGCATCACTGAAAGCTTATTCTTGTTATGATTAAAAATTAATTTAATTTCAATTAGTAATTAATAAATATTTTATCATCTCGTCAATCACATTCATTAACATCTGCTCTAAAGTCAGATTCCCTGGGCTGCACTGTGGTGTCCCTTTATTCATCATGTTCATATTTAAAACCTAAATTAAAACCAAAGTGTGTTTTCAAAAACAACCATTAGCACACAACTTTAATATTCGCAGGTTTTATTACTCAAGTGTTGTGTAACAGTCGTATAAATTATTGTTTAATACACAATTTTCCAACACACACCAGTTAGACACAGAGACACGTTATACAAACATACATAGAAATGCTAACAATAACAGAACGCACAGTTAGCGCCTGGACTCAACATCGTACAACTGATTCAGCTGTGAACATTAAAACACTGCGTTCAGGATAGGCCTGGGCCGACAACAAACATCTGATATGATTGCAATATTGTGTACTGAAATATGCTACGTTATGCTACAGAAATGCAATCACACGCTAGCTATTAAAAAAAAAAAAAAAAGCTGGTTAGCATAACCAGCTAGCTAATCACTATCTAGCAAGTTCTATATGTTAACTATATGAGATGTTTACATGAGCTAGTCGAAATGTTGAACTTGGGAACAACACACAGCAGTCTACAAACAGTAACATGACCTTTAATCGTAATGAAATGTTATAATTATAACAGATTACATTATTATTGTGTTTTAATGTAGAAACATTTAAATGGTAAAATTCAATAAACTGCTATTGCTATGCGTAAGCAACATAAACACTTAAGTATAACATGTTGTTATTGAGCTGAAAATGAGGCTAATGACTTTATTTAGCCCTTAGCTACTTAAAATGTGTATGTTGTAAAGATATAATGATTACGGAAACAAGAAACATCAACATTTACCTCAGAAGTGGTGAGAAATAACACTAGATTCCCTTCATGCTACCTGCAGAATGCAACAGAACAAACCTATGTAGCCCCGCTAAGGCACCATATTCCCAAACTGAATGTGAGGGGAGTGATAATATTTCGAGGTAATCACTCTAAAGAATATTATAGATGGCAAAAATGACATTATACCCTTCTATCGGCACAAATATAACAGTGTCGTAGCAAGAAATTCAAAACAGAGGTGAGTTACAGCCCATGTGCGTCACTACACTGGTTGCACAACTGCTTTCACGATCAGTGTGGATATATTTATAGCTTTAAGGTTCCAATAAATATCTATTACTATTGTTTGAGTACAGAGGCTAAACCAGCTAATGCTAATAATCAGATTATGGTGAGTAAATGCTTTAGCGTGTTGAAGTTTAGCCAAATATGAAATCTTCACCATGTCTGATTCACCTCACTGTCCAACTTTCCTCAATTTACCTCAGTTTAATTTCCCACACCAAATTACCAATGTCTTGTTTACCTCAATATCTGATATACCTGAATATCCTATTTACCCTAACGTCTGATTTACGTCAATGTCCAATTTAACCTAATGTCTGATTTTCTTCAATGTCTGATTTTATCTGTGTTTGCTTCACTTTAATGTCTGATTCACCTCAACTCCTGATTTACCTCAATGTCCAATTTACCCTAATGTCTGATCTACCTCGATTTCTGATTTACCTCAGTGTTTGATTTACCTCAATACCTGATTCACCTAAGTGTCCTATTTAACACAGTGCCTGATTTACCTTAATCTTTGATTTACCTCAGTCTTTGATTTGCCTTAATGTCTAATTTACCTCAATGTCTGATTTACCTTTAAAGTGTCATTTACCTCCTAGTCACTTGAAACAAGGTGAGAAAAACTGAATAAACGTCGGACACTAAACCTGACTGTCTGACTGCATCTGTCTGATGTCTTAAAGTTTTGTGGACGTTTGATTTTAAGTCAGCGTGAGCAGAAAATGTTTTTGCAGCTTAAAATATTGTTGCTGCTGCTCGAGCCCTGTGGAAGGGCAAACTGAGTCTCAGAGTACATTAGGACACAACAGGACTGTTACAAACACAGTACAACTAAGCACACACACACACAACATTAAGACAACTTTACACTAGTACACATATACACACAGCGGAAAGATAACACACTATATTACAGTAATATTATAGATTACTATCATTTACAGTCTGTGTGTGTGTGTGTGTGTGTGTGTGTGTGTGTGTGTCTGTTTATGAGAAGGTGTAATATTGGAAGAAGAAATACCAGCTTTAGATACATGCTAATACGCTACGTGTTTCACATTGACATTAAATAAAATTAGCCTTTACAATAAATGGCTAAAATGTGCAAAAATCCTCTTTAAAGGGTTAAAATAGCTACAGGAAGTAGCAAATACTGGACCTCCAGTCACACTAGTCAGACTAGCCCTTCTTGCCTTCGCCAAGTAACTGAAATGCTAATTGCTAACAGTAATATTCTTTATTTAAGTGTTATTAAGAATTAAGGAACAGGAAGTGGCAGAATAGATTTGCTACTGGAGTTTAAAGCGACTAGCTGTTAGCATGTCAGTTGATTAGCACTCTAGACTTAGTAAGCAATGATTAACATAAAGCCTTAATACGTATGCGTAGATACTGAAATTAGCCGTGGAGCTACCTAGGCTAACTTGATGTATTATGTAATCTGAAAAAGTCACACATTAGCATACAGATGATGTTAGCAATAATAATGAACACAGGAGTGAAGAGCGAGTGTTAACGGTATCACAATGTTATATATTTTTGATCATTACACGCAGAAACGTGTTGCTAAGTGACGACTGGATGTCTACAACTAAACGTTTCTGAGAAAAACCTTCTTGACGTAGCAGTTTTGTCAGCATCACAGCGCGGGTTTGTCGGGCTGCGCTCATGGCTTTTGTTGGAAGATTAGCAAAGAACACGGTGTTTAGTGATGTTAGCGGCAATGTGTGGCAGTGTGCCAAATCTAACCACACACACACACACACACACACACACACACACACACACACACACACACACATCAGCACATCAGCACATCAGCACATCAGTACTCTACCATAGCTAAATTTTTGGACTCCTTGTACAGAAACACCATGAGGATGCTTATCAGCTAATCAAGCTAACCTGGTCCATTCTTTCTGAATTTTTTGGATCTTTCATCTGTTTATTTATTTCTTAATTCATTTATTTTAGATTGTGTGCAGAAGAAAGTGACATCTCTGAATCTCCTCACAGTCCAGCCAAAGACCCAATGAACCGCCACTCCTCAGCATCAAGGAGCATGGACGGCTAAAACGGTAAGTCTGTGGCTGATTTTTTCGCTAATCGCGCGCCGTTTCGTTTTTCTTGTCGCCATTTGACTTCCTGTGTGAATGCGATGGTGCTGGATCACAACAAAGCCACAATGGGGAACAGGGGAACTCATGGAGCGACGACAATTGGTGAACAGAGGGAACGTTTTGCCTTGGTCCCTCTGTCTTCTTCAAATTTGTCTCATTTCCTCCCTTGGTCCTCGAGTGCTCAGTTAAACGCTAAAGGTCAAGGGTTAGCTTCACCTCTCGCAATAGTTCAAGGTGAAACTTCCGGAACTCTTCTGCTCTACAAGGCTCCACTGCTCCACATCTAGCTTGTCTTCCATCTCATCTTCCTCATCCTCTTCATCTTCCTCATAAAGGCTCGCTTCCTCAATGGAACTTTCCATACGGTAGCAATATGGTTGCCCCTCTGTGTACTCGTATATGGTCGGTAAACTGCTCTTTAAGCTGCAGCGCCGCCTCAGCGCCACTAGGAGGGGCTGTAAAGAACCGAAACATTAACCATTAATGTTTTAAAACAATCAAATTGTCCACAAAATATCCAAAGTACAACTACAGAAAAAAATCTTTAAATGAATATACCCAAAATCAGAAATGATAACATTTTGCTAGGTTTATCTAGCTGGCCAACTAACCATGTTACCATGACAACAAGCATCTAGCAAACATCACACTGTTTAAGCCTTCATTTTATCACTAACGCTTGTCCCAATCTGAATTCATGTCAAATATTAATAAAAACAAAATCATAATAACTTGCAACTAACACTGTTTTGACAAAATTTCCCCCCAAAAAATTATCTAAAGAATTCTAGTTAAAATATTTCACTTTTCTTTCAGTAATTCTATGTTTTAAAGATTGTTGTATGATGCCATCTATGTATCTAGAGCTAGCTTTATGGCTAGTTAGCGCTTATGGCTAGTTAGCAAAAACTCGCTTTACCCTAAAACAGGGGCCACGTTATGCTAACTGCAAACAGCTGATAATTAAAATAGTCTGCTGGCGCGGTTAGTGACCTTAGTCATTGGATGGGTTGAATTGGTTTCTTTACAACGTACCAACAGTGCTACCTCACATTCAGAGTGAAACTATCTAGTGATCTAGCTCAGAGCTTTACAAGCAAAATTATTGTTTATATAAGATTAAACACTGATAAAAGGTATGCCAATGACACACTCGTGTTAATGTAGCAGCTGTTTCTTAGTGGTGTTTGTGAGCGGTGTTGTTGCTACCTGAGGCATGGTGAATATGTCCACATTGTTCCCGAGATCGATCCAGGCCAGGCACGAGAAGCTCTGTGGGGTTTTCACTGCCTCGGTCAGGTCCTTCATGAGGGACATGGTCAGGCGGTTTCCGTTCAACGCCAGCGTGGTTAGTTTGGGCAAAACGCTTAAAACAGGCAACAGGATTCGCAAACCTTCATCTCGCAGTTCAGTAAAGCTCAAATCCACAGAGATGACAGCGCCCCCACTGGTCTGGAGGTAATACCCGACATGTCGAACATCCCGAGTGGACAGGGGGATTCCAGAAAGGTCCACCGAGTCGCTGCAGAGCTTCTTCTGAAGAGTCGTTTTCAGCCTGAAGAGGAGAAAAAACTGGATGATTCGAAAATTTGAAATGTAGTGATAGTCTTTATTTTCTAGTCCAAAAGTTTTGTATTTTAAGAATATAAATAATTGAGAGTTGGCATCACTCAAATCAATTTGTTAAAATGCAGCGGATATTTACATGCAACTTGCGCAAAGTGTGGTTGGTGACTCCACCAAGCTAAGGGCTAAAGAGCTTGTTGATCAAATATACCACTGAGAAAAAGTGCAATCAATATGAATGAGTGAGTGACTTCCATTAGTGGTGTGATTTTATTATGATTGATTGACACGCTAATGCTAATACAAATATATGATCTTATAATGCTGTGTGCAGGTTAAAGACAGCGGTTAGGGCGTGTCACTGTTATATCATTACTGTCCATCCTAACATCCTGTATGTGCCTGAATTAACAAACGCAATTTAACAAAGATCTTAAACACAGAGCAACAGAAGAACACTGAACCTTTTCTCCGTAGTTAAATAATTTAAAAGATACGTGAATAAAATATTTATCCTTAGGGAGAAACAATAAAAGAAAAGAAGCAAATGCACACCAAGTGCTGCTTTTTTAACTAATATGTACAATAAGTAATAATCTGGAAATCTATAGAAATGTAAGCAGTGTATATATATAGAGAGATATATTTTAGAGATATATATTAGAAATCAGATTTTCGCAAGAGCTGGACAAAGGCAGGGAGAAGGCAGGACAAGACAAGACTAGAGAAGAGAAGGCTTGGCAATAGAAGGCAAAACAAGACAAGGACAAGACAACGCAAAGCAAGAGAAGGTAAAACAAGGCAAGACAAGGCAAGGCATGAGAAGGCAAGGCGAGGCAAGCCAAAATAAGGATCTTTGAAGGGTAAACTGTCCATAAATAACACGATTGAGCTGATGGGCAAACTGTAAGGCTTTCCAGTGACTTAATGGTTTATGCACTTTTAATGAGAACAAACAGGAACTGATAAACCTAGCAAAATGTTAGCATTTCTGATTTTGGGTATTTATGCATATTAATTTAAAGATTTTTTTCTGTAATTGTACTTTAGACATTTTGTGGACAATGTGATTGTTTTAAAACATTAATAGAGTGAATAGAGTGACGCTAAAAAGTAATAAAAAACTAGAGAGATCCATCTGGTGTCCTGATGGGAAAACAGATATATGTTAAAGGAAACCTCCTGATCTGCTGGTTCACAGTCATTGTTTGACTGTTATAAGAGATAAGAGGCAACTCAGTAAATTTACCTTTTTACTGTACTTAAGTAGTTTTCACGTATCTGTACGACACTGTGTATTTGTATCAGTGGATACTTTTGACTTTTACTCCACAATATCCTCCAAACATTATCTATATATTCTGCTCCATTACAGGGTTTATGTTTACATTTAGGCATTTGGCAGACGTTCTTATCCAGAGTGACTTACAAAAAGTGTTTTGAAGTTTCGTCATTGGATAGATACTTGAATCGAGTTGTAGAAACATCTCAACGATGATCGGTGCAAAGAGGAAGCACCTGAGCTCAATTTTGAGTGTCATGACAAAGGCTGTGGATACTTATGTACATGTGATTATTTCGTGTTTTATTGTTAATAAATTTAACAAAGATTTCAAACAAACTTCTTTCATGTTGTCATTGTGGGGTATTGTTTGTAGAATTTTGAGAATTATTATTATTTTTTTTTAATTGAATCCATTTTGAAATAAGGCTGTAACATAGCAAAATGTGGAAATACTGTGAATACTTTCCGGATGCTCTGTACACTGGGTTACTAGGTTACTAACTAAGTACCATCAATCAAACACAGTTGGGAAAGGGATTTGAAAACAAAAAATATATATATTGTTTTTGGTGGGTGGTTGGGTGATTGTATAGGGGGTGACTGGCCCAAGTATTGAAGAAACTGATACGTTATGAAACAGTTAAGTTGTTGTTTAAAGATTGCCAAAGACTCACTTGAGAGATGGTGGGACCAGCAGTACGGGAGGTTTGGAGGGAACGTAGTGTGGTGCAGGGTGTGATAAGAGCTGAGAGGTAAGTGGGTGCTGGACCATTTTCAAGCATCAGGGTTTTGAATTTGATGCGGGGAGCTACAGGAAGCCAGTGCAGAGAGTGGAGAAGTTGGGTGGTGTGGAAGAACTTGGGAAGGTTGAAAACGAGATGTGCAGCTGCATTCTGGATCCGCTGCAGGGGGTTTCGCCATGGGGAGAGGTGTTAAAGGGTCTGTCTCTGTGCTGATTCTCCTGAAGAACCCTCAGTCAAAGGTGACAAAGCCAAGAATGCATGGAAGCTCTTTGGCATTTTTGGGCAGTGGTCACAATGCCCCAAGTCCATATTTACTTCATTCTCATACAAGATGTACCTGAGGAACTTGACTAATTTTTTTTGTGAAATTCATATACAGTGGTGTGAAAAACTATTTGCCCCCCTCCTGATTTCTTATTCTTTTGCATGTTTGTCACACAAAAT
>JAQMYI010000040.1:31897596-31912915 GCA_030014275.1 Clariallabes melas | reverse complement strand
TCAGGATGCTCTCCTTCCATGCTATTTGAAATACTAACAATTTAGTTTGACGCCATTTACGTTCTAATTTCCGAGCGATCTGTTTTAAAGTGCGTGTGTGGTCGTTATACCAGGGAGCGAGTTCCTTATCTCTAATGATTTTTTTTTTAACTGGAGCTACATTATCTAAGGTATAACGAAATGTCAACTCTAAATATTCCTCGTTCCTCGTTTAAGGAGCAAATGCAATATCTATGTTTTAAATTCCAGTTTTTATAGTAAATCTAAATGTAAATAATTTAATTTCCTTAAATGAAATTCCATGCCTTTTTGTTTGTCATGTGAGATATTTTTTTTATTTAACACAAGAGCAACTGATCCCATGGTGAGCAATAAATCAAATCACATTCAACTCCAAAAAGAAATAAAAAGTTTTATTATATAACTTTGTGTTTATTTACATTATATACATTCAGAAGTTTCCCACAAAACAACACCCATATAAATTAAATACAGTCAAATTGCCTGCTGAAGTGCGTCTTTAGAATATTTGCAGTGTCCTGGTATACCGCACTTTTGACAAGCACATCAAGGGCAGTGTGTGTGTGTGTGTGTGTTATCCATATGATAGCGTAATAAAGGGTGTGTGAAGCAGCTGTACTCCGTGGCTCTCGCACGGCAGTGGTGTGTTCAGCTCCTCTGTGCTGCAGTGTAAGACCAAGCCCAGCTCTACAGGAACCTGCAGGGGGCGCTCTGCCCTCCTGTCTTCACTCTGAACCTCAGGGGGTCTCGCTTCTGGAGCCTGGAGTGTGTGAAAACCTCTGATGCGCTGGATTTCCATCACACTGTAGCTTCCCTGCTTCCCTTTGAGAGCCTGAAGGGCCTGGAAGAGGAAGAGCAGATCCACCCTGATCTCTAGCACGCTGTCCTTCCACCACACACTGTACCTGGTCAGAGAGAGAGAGAGAGAGAGAGAGAGAGAGAGAGAATACCCAGGGTATAAGTAAAAAAAAAAGGATATTTAACAGAAACAGAATCAGTGTGTACTCTGTGATTTGTCTCACTTTGTAGGAAGGAGACGTTTCTCCAGCCACGGCAGCAGCGGCTGGACGTTTAGCCGGTCTGGGTTGGAGATGTGAAGATGAACCTCGGCTCTCAGTATCGGCGCCGACCACACGTCCTCGCTCGGCACAAATTCGATCACAGGACCTTAAAACACATTTTTTATGTCATATAATCAGCCATGTTCATTACAACAGAATGTTTAAATGCCGGGAGACATTACGAAACATTCTGGACAGAGATTCGGGACTGGACTGATAAACATAAACATGCGCGCACGCACACACAAACTCAGATGAACACCATCTAGCATTAAAAAAAAAAACATTTTTGTATAATAGTTTTTCCACAATATATACTGCTGCTATCTGCAGAAGAACTTTTTCTCTGCTGCTACAAGAAGAAATGTTTATTTGCATTTATCATTTCATTGAAAATTTATTTGTATTACCTCAATTCAGCTTTGTGTACTGATCAGCATTACATTGTCACAGTGTTATGTATTGTGTCAGTATTGTTACATTTTTGTCCACTTCATGTTGTCTTTTTGTATAGTTCTTAGCCAGTTTTGTTAATTTATGTTGTGTGTAGCACCTTGGTTCTTTCGTTTAACTGAGTACTGAACTGTATATGTTTGAAATGTCAGTACAGTGGTACCTCGGCATACAAAGTGTTTTCGAAATACGAGTGAATGCCGGATAAGTTGCGTGTACGCCCGGGAGATGTTCAAAACTTGGAAAGTTAAGTAAAAAGCGGGTTTGTTTATGTTTTGTGTAAGATTTAGTGAAGACATGCCACCATGGGTCCCAAGAATGTTATCAAGGGCGGTAGCAAGAAGAAAAGTTTGAGAAAAAGAAAAGAAACGTTTTTCTGTTTGGTTTGTAAAGCAGTCTGTGCCAGGAGGAATCGTTAGGTTTAATATTATTTATTTCATATTTTACTTTATTTGCATGTCTTTTATAAATGTTTTTATATGTAAAAATATGATTAAAGTGTTGGAAAATTGGTAATATGTTTGGGTGGCTGGAACGAATTATCTACATTTACATTATTTCCTCTGGGAAAATGCATTTCCCGAAACAAAAGTTCAACTTACGAACTCGCCTCTGGAACGGATTAAATTTGTATGCTGTAAAAGTCTAGTTGTCTTGATTTGCTGCTTCCTTCCTTCACAGAATTCTGTTGAAAAGGGCTCTTCATGGCTGGCCAGTGTCCAGCAAAGTCTTTAATTCACCAACACCTTAATCCGCCCACTGTAGCTGGGAGTAAGTTGAATTAGTTGGCCTGTCTATATTTTGAAGATCTCTGCTGCCGATATTTTCACTTAAATTCAATATAAATTAGAAAAGATTTCCATTATTTTTGCATTGTAGTTACTCTTTGAATTAACTTAATTAAATCATGGAAAGAATTTCCACGTGATTCAATGGCTTTCTTTCAGCATTAAGCAATTCTGTTGTGCCAACTAAATGTACTTGAGTTGGATCAACTTAATTTACAACTGAAAAATTTGTTGTACCAACGCTATTCATTTATGTTGGATGAACCTGATGAATCAAATATGCTGGATTAACAGTATTAAATTATGTTGGACACGGCTGTAGTAAATAAGTTAAATGAACCTAATAAAATTAATTTGACTGAACCTAAGAACATGAAGTTGGCCCAACAAAATTGCTTAATGCTGAAAGAAAGCCATTAAATCAGGTGGAAATTCTTTCCATGATTTAATTAAGTTCATTCAAAGAGTTATTTTTTTGAGTGAACAAGCCTAAAGTTGGGCTTTCTGATTTAGTTAGAGGAGGAGACAAGAACGTGAAAGGAAAAAAAAACCTACATACATACATACAGTGTGTATGGTTGAATTACAGTACACTTTATACAATATTTACAGTCATTAATATTAAATGTCATTCTATAACACAATACACAGATCTAAGTTTGTCCTCACTGAAGGAGAGAAACTCTAGTCTGTCAGTGTTACTGTTAGAAACAAATAAAATGTAAATAATAAATAAGTAGATAAAAGGCGGGAAACGGCTGTTGCTGTACGAGCCGTTATTTACAGACTCCCTGTGATTTAATGATAGAACTTAAATAAAGTAAGATACAGTGAAATGTGAATAAATCAGGTAGTGTGTGTGTGTGTGTGTGTGTGTGTGTGTGCTCACCCGCCGTGTCGCGGCCCTGTAGCCCTTTAACCGCCCCGCAGTGGTGCCCCGTCCGGCAGCACCTGTACACCCGCCTGATGAAGCTGAAGAGCGGCGGCTCCGGGAACACCAGGCGCTTCGCTCCGTCCGGGGAGCCGCCGAACACCCTCAGGCGGTACACGCGGCTCCAGACCCCGGACACCGAGGCGGCCGAGCTGCGGGTCCACGGTGCGGTCAGATCCCCGCAGTGTCCCGCCTCAGCCCGGGGGGACAGAACCGGCCGGCCCGAGACTCCCGACAAACAGCTCCAGAGGACCAGCAGCAGAGTGACAGGCGTCATGACCGGAAAACTAATAATAATAATAATAACCGGAGATAGCTCCTAAAGCTGTAGTGTTTAACCAGAGAGAAGTCAGTGATAAATAAACACCCCGCGCTCCGTCACTCCTCCACCTCCTCCACCTCCTCCTCCTGTCCTGCTCTACTGCAGCCGCTTAACGGACTAAACGGTCGCTCCAAGATCCCGATGACGTCATCAGTTCATTTACATTTACATATTAATCGCGCGATTGCGGTCATTTGCACATCAACACGTGTTGCTGAGACGAGGTACTGGTACTGGTACTGGTTTTATTTCCTGTTATGTTATACATATAGTACAGAAAATGTGTGTGTGTGTGTGTGTGTGTGTGTGTGCGCCAAAGAAGTTACTTCTGATGTTTATGCAACATGGAAGTGACCAATCTCTCTATCTCTAACAAAATTTCAGCCGTTTTGGAGAGATGATTTTATATCTAAAAAAGAATGTCGCAGGGAAAAAAAAGCCAATTTTTCACCTTATACTGTATCATAATCAGTTAAAATGCAAATGATTCATATTTAGCACTGACACAGTTACTGATTGATAGTAACTGATTGATTGTAAGCTTCTAGAAGAACATGAGCTGTAAAAAGTGTTGCTTAAATTGGTTATTGGTAAAATCTGTTTTGTTCATGACCATGTAAAATTAACGATGCAATGTCTTAACAATTTTACATTTTAGAATAATACACTTTTTCATGTTTATGTTTTTTTTAAAATGTGAAATCTAAAGTTCCATCTGAATGACAATTAAGATCATTGAAAAGTTACAGACACTAAAACATAAAAGGGCATGACATTGTATTAAGCAAATGTGTTTCTTTTTATCTGATAAAAATATAAATATGTACGCATATTAACAAAAAACAAAGCATGGATCGGGAGATAAGAGGCATTAAGTTTTATGAAAAATGATGTTATATGATCCTTTCTGAAAATTTACTTTTTGAACTAGGTGAGAGACTTTTTATGACCATTACCTTTTTTTGGCTAATAACTTCCTTAGTTATATACAATTATATAGTTATAGATCAAAATGGTATTGGTATTTCCACTTTAAATGCATGAGTCCACAGTCTTTCTGGTGTGTCCGGTTGGCAATGGTGTAGGTGCTTGGGCCCGATCCTTGATGCTTTGCAACTATATAACATTTTGTTTTCCAAATTTAAATATACCAAAGGGTCAAAGTCCACTCATGAAATTCAGTGAATCAAATCTGTTGGGAATTTAATCCAATCCCAGTAATCGAAGCTCTGTCAGGAGCAGGATAGGAGCTAATACGTCCTCAAAACCTGTAAAAGGCACTCATTACCATTCTTTAGTGTTTTTCTAAACGTCTTAAAATTACTAACATTAAATTCACCATAACAAAATGTTACCAGGAAGTGAGCTTAGTCACTGCTAAAAGGATAAAAAAATAAATAATCCAACACAATGAGAAAAGTGTGTGTGTGTGTGTGTGTGTGCTGGGCGTGTAATTCAGTTGTGAGTTCTTCCCCCAGCGTGAGCAGGTTTTTTGTGGCTCTTAGGTGCCCATTTACACCCCAGTGGAGTGGAGGCTTTAAATGCTCCTGCATAATGAGGCCCTTCAGTGAACAGCTTAATGCGGCCTATTCCTATTTACAACCCCCTAATGAGCCCTAATTACACCGCATGTGCACCATCACCAACACAACACTCATTTGCAAACGAAATGACACCAGCTGAGCGAGCATAAAAACTTTCTTTTTCTGATCCCGGGTACCATCAATAGAAGTTTTGAGTGGTGAGATGTTTTGAGACTCTGAGCCTGAGGCGAGAGCCGTGACTTTACAATGGTTTTACGTCCACTCTGTAAAACACACACACACACACAATGTTTCAGTGCACAAAAACATGTCTGTTAGTTCACAAGAGAATCGTGTCTTACAGGTTAAGACACGATTAAGACCTGACTCACAGATCTTATTAATCATTTATTCACTTACCTTCACTAATCAATTAGACACTTCAACGCTTTTCCCAACACTCGAGCCTTTCTGATGAACTCATGAAATCATGTTATGTTTGAAAGTTACAGTAACATTTCAGTGAACTGTTTCAATCTGGTGGGAAAAACTGGTCAAAATATCACTGACTTTGTCAAGTAAGAAGGAGAAAGATATCAAAAGAGAAAGAATTCTCAGCTTAAGCTTATTTTTCAATCAGAAGGTCCTCAGATCAACGATATATCACCATAACATAGACAAGCTATTTAAACAGTAAACCATCCACACTTAAATGTCATTAGAGAGTTGTCGCTGATTTTTATTGATTTATATTTATTCTATTACCTGTGACCTTAAGTTAAACTCATCGACACATTATTTGTAGGAATCGTTCAGCTCGCCGACTCCGAAGTCTGATCCAGAAGTTTCATGATTTTTTCCCTGATTATCGGTTCTAATGCTGGAGCCAATGATGGGCCAAGGGGGGCAGGAGGAGGGGCAGGGGGTTATTTCATCACCGTGACAACAACTCTGGCTACTTAAGATATTTATATGAGCATTTATACAATCAGACACAATATAAACAAGTGTGAAAAACAGTGTGAACAACCTGCACAGGATCTACACCGCGCTACAGCTCGGAATAAAGCAATAATAAGAGGAGATAATAACTGATTTCTGAGAACTGAGCTGCTTTTCCTTAAAGCTCAGCTCTGTCATGGTTACTTTCATTGAACTTTCTATAAACTTTAAAGTAGATGTAAAGCAGGACGCTTCATTAAATAGTTGTCAATATTGGTGGAAATAGGAAATAATTACATAAACAAACAAACAAATAAATAAATAATAAACAGCTAGAGTCCTGTTGTGTGAACATGAATTCATCAGTAGACTTTATAGTATAAATATCACGTTTATTTATAATTTATCACAAAATAAGCTTTAAAACAACTCTCAGGACAATAAGGGTACCAAACTGTACTTTTTCTCATGGGTCAGTTGGACACCCTTATCTTTAGTGTGTATCTTTGATCTGGAAATGTGGACCTTTAAATTCTTAAACTATATTCACATTACAGGTGTGTGCTTTAGAATACCGAAATGAAAACTACACACAACGTACACACACACACACACACAAACTAACACAAATATCAAATTATGTGGAAATGTTTGGGACGTGAACTCAGACACTATGTAGTGCACAGGACGCTTTACTATAAGCCCTACATAGTGCACATACACTAGGGTGCTAGATCATTACTCACTACATAGCTAACACACTGAGGCTCCGTGTCAAACTCATTAATAATCATCTGTATAATAATAATAATAATAATAATAATAATAATAATCTCTGTTTCTGTGTGAGAGAGAGTGTGTGTGTGTGTTGAAGCTCAGAGCAGGTTGACTCCATGTTTGAGTAAGCGATGGCGAGCTTTACTCGGCAGAGAGAAGGCGCTGTCCTGGCCGTTCGGTGTCCCAGAATTCCTCACAGGCGCCCCCTGCTGGACAAAGTAGGTCTCCTGGGCCACAGTGCGGGAGGCGTAGAGAGCACAGCCGGCACTCCTGCAAAACACACACACACACACACACACACACATTTCGGCCTTGTTTACACTGCAGGTCTGGATGCCCAGTTCTGATTTGTTGCCTAGATCTGATTTTTTTTAGACCGACTGTTTACACGTTACCTGATTCATGTGTTTACACTTTCCATACCATCTGAAACATGGCACATCCTTAAAGAGGGGGGGGGGGGTTCTTGCACCACACACTAGCCAAGATGGACGACCGTGAAACATACTCGATGCTAACTCTGCGATATGTGCTGAGATCGCCAAACATCATAAGTGTCATAATCCATTACTGACACATAAAAGTGTCGACTACAACATCAGAGAATTGTGCTGTTTAATAGACCAACTTTGGACGTGTAATATATAAATAAACTGAATTAAATTTTGGACGTATAATATGTGTAATACATGTAGGGATACTGGTGTCCTCCCCATCCACTGACGCTTCTGTCCAGAACATCTCTCAGTCTGACGCTGGACTTGTCCCATAAAATACTTGTCCCCATTACTGCTTTTATTATTGTCGTCTTTAATTTCTCACTGGCAGAAAATCCGAATCGGACTGTTCACATTACAGTCGCATCGGCACAAATCTGATTTATTTCCACATATGACGGAGGCCTGAAACCTCGAAATATCCGGATCCATGCGCTTTTTTCCAGTTTACGCGGTTATAGAACTTACCTGATCTGTATCACATATGAGGAGAAGAATCAGAACCGGGTCTCATTTAACTGGCAGTGTAAACACGGCCTTTAACTCACAGCAAAAAATTCTCTCTCTTTCTCAATCTCTCACACACACACACACACACACACCTGATAATGGCTTCCTGCAGCATGTCCTCACGTGAGAAGTGCGAGTGCAGCAGAGTTGTGGCTTTCACAAACGGCCGATCTTGAGGTCCTGTAGAACCACTCAGGTTCACTAGAACACACACACACACATTTTATTTCTCCGTCATCACTCTCAGAGCCCTTCATGGATTAATAACAATAGCTACTATTGGCTGTTTCTTCTCCTGTGAAGGACATGACATCATCACAACACATCACAATAACCCAGATCATGCAGTAATTGCAGAGCTTTAATAACTCAATTAAGTAAATAGTTTAACTTTTAGTAAACAAAGTGTGTTAATGCTTTGGATAAATAACATTAATAAATCAGTATTTGGTGGAATAATAATAACCTGATTTACAGTTACATCACTCATGTGTTTTGTCTCTCCACCAGTTTATCACGTTACTGTTGGGTGACTTTATATCACCTCTTTATACAAAATAATCAGAAGCAGCTCAGCTTTACTGGATGGTTTGTGACTCTCCGTCTTCCTCCTGATGACGTTCCAGAAGTTTCCTCCAGTAAACTGCAGTGAGCTCTTACTTTATTTTTCCAGAGCTGTATATGTGCGTGTATACGTATGTGTGTGTGTGTGTGACTCACTGGTGAGTGTGTTCTGCATGCGGTCGAAGTGGGCGAAGGTGTACGGCGCTGTAGGGTTCTCAGGCGCAGGTGGGAGTGTCCTCAGGTGAGCTTCGAGTCCGTTCAGAGACGCCAGACTGCAGTGGTACTACACACACACACACACACACACACACACACACACATCAAAAAAAGCTTTACTTGACCACACAGACTCATCGGCTGTTCATCAAACTGCTGGTCAGATGTGTCTGGTCGCCATGGTAACTGGGAGACCCGTGTTCTTGATGCTGAGGAAACTTCAGTGTGTTAGTATAGTGATTTAGAACGGTGTTACTGTACCGTATTATTCTCACACACACACAGCGCTCACCACGTCCTGTTTGGCGTCAGGGTGTGTGTCGAAGCTGGGTTCGACCAGCAGTATAAGTACGAGGCCTCTAACCCGGTGCTCATACAGCAGCATGGGCTCGAGCACCTCGTCACTCCCCTCACACACACCCACACACTCCTCCTCCTCTCTGCTGCCCCTCCTCTCTCTGATGTCATTCTCCTGCTCCGCCCCTTGCTCCTCCTCCTCGTCCCCGAGAGCTCTGAGATTTTCCTCCTCACCGGTGCTGCGGTTCCGATACCTTCCGCTGACATTATCGACCCGCTCCTGCTCGCCGTCCTCACCTTCACCAGGTGCTGAAACCTCAAACATCAGCACCTCACTCGCCATGGCGTGGTCACGTGACTCGGCCGCGCCCCCGTCTCCTGTCTGGCTCGAGCGAAACGGCGTGCTCGCTAACGAGGGACACAAGCTGAAACTGGCATCGTCAGAGAGGGAGGAGTCAGGGGAGGACGTCAACATCCGACTGGACGACGGGTCAGCGACGGGCGTGTCGGAGAGGGTGCGAGAAAGGAGGCGGGGCTTCACTGGTCGTTCAGGAGATTCAGATCTGAAGGGAAAAAATATATATATATATTTAATCTATATAAATAAAACAGGTTTTTTCTGTACATTGGTCAGATATTATTATTATTTAATGATATATTTAAATAAATTAGATCAAATGTTGAGTGGAAGGGAAGTTATGAGCAGTTTCTGTGCCACATCCTGATCAGCTTATATATAATTCAGCTTTAATCTATTTCTACAAACTGACAAAGCGACTATAAGGTCACTGTACCTGCAGGATGCCGAGTTGTCCACTGGAGGGCGGCGAAGGGTGTGCAGCTCGGAGGGCGTCAGAAACACTGGTGTTGAGGTTGTGCTGGGGGGCGTGGACAGAAATGAGCTCCTCCCACTGCCTGATCTCTTCTTCTCCTGAAACGGGAGGGCGGGGCTTATGGATCAGATTTGTTAAAAAACTTTCATTACCATCACGTTAATTAGCGAACTGATAGTGAGCTAGCACACCAACACCGCACCACGTTACGTACAGAAGTATAAAAACACACAAACAGTCAACCGAGGGGACAGTGGACATGCGGAAAAAGGACACGCGGAGGTTAACAAGTGGGCGTGGACAAAAAAAATCAATTAAACCCTAAACACCAGTTTTAGCGGAGTGACGGCGCTCACCTGTAGACTGTACGTCTCTGTTTCATGCACCATCACCTTCATCGTCAGATCTGGAGACATCCGAGTGCTCACCATTCTGTGCACACACACAGACACAGACACACACACAAATGATTATGGGGGGTATTTACTTTCTGACTTGACTTTTACTTTCTGAGGCTGTAGTGTGCACTAGGTGACCTGATTAACGAATACGATAAACATATAAAATCTGATCCCCAAACCTCCCGCGGTGGAGAATACAGCCTGTTAACACCAGGGGGCAGCGCTGACACGCCTGCAGGATGAGGGCGGCCTTCAGCAACAGCAGCGGATCAATCTGAGACAGAGAGAGAGAGAGAGTTATAAATGTGCTTATTAATATGACAAGTCATAAACACAGTACTACATACTGTATAATAAATACAAAATATGTTTAGTCTTATCTGTTTGTTATTTGTATTTATTTATTTACTCATTGATTAGTGTTTAACAGTGAAGTGTATTGTTATGATAATTTCTGCTGATGTGTGTGTGTGTGTGTGTGTCAGGTACTTGTGTGTAGTCGACGGTTCTGAGGCAGGTGAAGATGTGGTGCAGCTCAGTAGCGCCGCCCTGCAGGTGAGAGAGGTAGCGCGCCCAACATACAGCCAGCTCCTCCCTAGTGTGGAGCTACAGCAGGGAAGCAGGAGCGCACACACACACACGGCTGTGAGACACATCAGAGCACACACCTGCACGGGCTGACCAGAACCGGGCGGGGTTTATTCACGCCCTTTAAGATGTAAGTAACGATGGTGAACAGATACAGGATGTGATAAAGTGCGTGTACCTGATAGCTGCGACGCACCGAGCCGTTATAGAAACAGAACAGATCGATCAGCTGATCCAGGAGATCAGACACGCTGACGTCAGGGAGATCGTTTACACAGCTCAGAGCCTGGGGGGAGGGGGAATTAACACTAGATTAATGTCTGTACAGGCTCATACAGGTGTCATGGTAATGGATCATCTCACACACACACACACACACACACACACACACACACACAGACCCAGAGGAAGTGGTCTTTCATGCGGACGGTGTATTTGCTCTTGCGCAGACGGAGCAGACGGAGCGGAGACGCTGAAATCTCTGACACACAGCGACTCACACCGGCCAGCTGACCACACACCAACTCCTGATCATCCAATGGAGTCTGGAACACACACACACACACACATTTAATGGGTGAGAAGGCAGATAGACAGACAGCCAGTAAGACACTCAGACAGACAGACAGTGCTTACGGTTTCAGGGTAGTAGTAGCAGATGCCTGCGCGGGTCGGATCTCCTTCCTCCCGAACTTTAGAGAAATCGTAAAGGAAAAAACAACTGCATCTGAAAACATCACACACACACACACACACACACACAATTAAGTATCAGTGTGAATGTATTCAGTCCAAACTCAGTCTGCTACCTCTGTATATCTGTCCGTCTCTCTGTCCATCCATCCTTTGCTTTGTGTGTGTGTGTGTGTGTGTGTGTATGATCTCACCGTGAGCTCTCGATGTGTTGCGCCTCAGCCATCAGTGCTGAGTGAATCAGGAACACAGTACTGATTAAACTGGACCTTTATCAGACACACTCCGTCCTCCAGCCCGCGTCCATCCCTGAGTGGAGCCGAGATACAAAACAATATAGTAGAAAACAACAACAATAACAGCACCTGCATTTATATCATATAATGCTGAGTTAATTAATTTATTTTAAAAGCACTTTATTGATTTCTATGATTTACGTTTTTGTAATTACCAAGTGTTTTTTTTCTTGTTCATTTCTGATAATTCTATATATTTATTTACTCACTCCTCATTATTTATGTACATTGTTTACATTACAGAATGCTTCGTGTTGAATCTACGGCACTCCAATTAGTTACTTGATTTACTTAAACAATATAAATACCGCCTAAATCCTGTTTAACAAAATAGAGCAAATCGAAAGACTTTTTTGCGTAAAAGTCTGGATATTTATTAATATATGTGGGCTATAATTAATTGTTGTTCATTTAATAAATTTTTCATGAAGAATACGAGAGTCGCTTTATTATAATCAGCGTCCTTTGAGAAGCCTACTTTCTCCTATTCGCTTTGTGCTAAGCCCGCCTCCTGCTCTTTGATTGGCTAACTTGTGCATCGCAGTAAGTCTTAACCAATGGTAGAGAAGAACTCACAGGATGCACTTATTACTAACCAATAAGAGCGGATTAGTCTGAATACGGGCAGGTAAAGAAAAAAACAAAACAAAAACACGGGCTGTAGGAAACTTTAATACAATTTCATTCTAAAACTGTTAAAACCTTTTAGCCTGAGACAGTGAAGTTTTATGGTTCTTTTTTTAAGGCACTGAAATGTTAGCATTTTAAGACACATCTTCGCTGTTTAGAATTTAGCGAACTCTGCAAAAAAAAAAAAAAAGGGAACCTTTAACGTGAACCTGAAGTTAATCACGTGACAACTTAACTTTGCAGTTTTAAATCACATTAAATGTTTAATTCGATCAATCCTTTCAGTTGCTAAAATCAGACGATATTAAACTCACCTGCTCATACAAACTTTAGATTAGAGAATCACCTTAGAAAAAACAAATAAACACACGGATTTTAACATAAAAACAAACCCTTCTCCTCCTTTCTCCGCTCGCGCTCTCTCTGTTCCTGACTTTACATAAAAATACAAAACTTGCTGAAAACGTTGGAATGTTGGTCACAAGAAAGTGTCACGTGAGAGCGGCTCGGTTCCAATCCCCCCTCACGCATGCGCACTATCCCAACCTACGTTTCAGGCCGCGTAGGAAGCGCTACGGCACACACAGAGGGACAAACCAATTTAGGAAAACCGTTGTTTAAATTAATTTCCATACATGCAGTATACACAAGTGTGAAATGTGTGCACTCTACACTTAAACAACTTGTATAAACGGGGAAAGAAATGACATGAGACATTTAATAAGTTAAGGATTATATATATTTATTGGTTTGTTTTATTAACGCTCACACAGTGGTCCAGGAGTGAGTGACTGCAATCATGAGCGAGAGGTCAGACGGTTTAAACGCGTTGGTACGTAAACTGACATAATGGTCATAATGGTCCTGGAGTTAAGAGAGAGAAAAAGAGGGGGGAAATGAGGAAGCCCTCTGGTCCGGCTTGACTGGAAGGTTACGTCCTTTACTCGTGACCCTCGTATCCATCAGGAAGAGGGTTGACATGGGAGTTGTGGAAGAGGGTCTTGTTCCCGTCACCCCAGGGGAAACGCTGTGGAAACAGGGAATGTTAGAAATAAATGAAGGAGAGTCACAAGAGAAAATACACAAACTAGTACAAGACCTGAACCGAACCCGTGAAGAACACCACACAGTTAGAACATTTATTCTGTTCATCACCAGCGAGCTGTGCACTGTACACACACAACCCTGTGAATGAGCAGTCACTAATAACGTATCAGAAGAAGCACATTAATATAAACCTGACTGTTAGAGAACACCTTATGACCAATGAGAGAACAGGATTCTTAGCGCTGTAGCGTAAGCGGAGATGACGCCTGAACCAGGTGGCATTTAGTACTATTTTTAGAGAGCACGCATACGTGCATCATATGACTTATAGCTCAGTGGTTATAATGCACACTGGTTCAAACTCCACCACCAATACCAAGTTGCCACTGTTGGACCCTTGAGCGAGGAGGCCCTTTAATCCTCAACTGCTCAGATAAATAATGAGACAAAAATGTACGTCAACTCTGGATAAAACGGTCTACGAAATGACTTAAATATAATATTACACACACACCTTGCTGCGGATGCGGAGGTGTGGGTAGGGGACAAACTCTGGTTGATCATGGCTGTGGTGCTGGGCCTTCAGGAACATGTTCAGCATGCAAACCCCGACTCCAGGCAGAGCCACCAAGAAGGTCAGCAGCTTCCAGGTCTTCACTACAAAACATCAGGACAAGATCAGTGAGACTCGAAGCAGCTTCACACCTCAACTTACTACTATATCAGGGCAACATCATGGACATACACCATATAAAGAGCCATTATATAAATAGATAAATAGGGATATAGATAAAATGGAGATTTATAGCAAAATGAACACGTATTCTGTAAAATAAGTTACATTCTAACACTATATTAGAACAAGTCTCATAGTCTAATGTACATGTGTTGATGGACGCCCTTTTAACAGCATGCACAGTTAGAGCAAAATTTGTTAACATGAACTATACTCTCAACCTGATTTTAAAGAAGCACAAACAAAAAATCCTGTGTGAAATTTCACACGAAACAGAAGAACTGTATAGTCAGCTAACATGACTAGCATTAGCTCCAACAAGGTCACGTTCTACCGGAAAGAGTCAGGCCCTGTTTAACTAATATTATTTTTAAAAGATATTGTCTCTTTAAAAGTAATAAATGTATTAAAGTTACCCCCTTGCTCTCCGTGAGCCGCCGCGGCTGAAAGCTGCCGTGTCTGAGCCGCGACAGCGGACCGCAGCAGAGCCTGAGAGAGACGTCCGAACGCCGCCATTTTGCTTTAGAATCGATACACCGGAAAACGGAAGCGGAAGTTGCCTTTGTAGCGCGCGCGGTGAGGCGTATGATGCGGTTCATCTACCCGTTTTCCGACTAGAGTCCCCGCCCCCGCTGGCTCTGAGTGCCACAAAGATTAGATCACGTGCTCGGAACATGGGCAGATATTGTTGAGGATTAGCCAATCACAGATGGTAAAAGGCGGGATTAAGATAAAAACGGGTGGGAAATACGGAATAACTCGATTAAAACATTTAACAAATACTAAAACAATGTATAATAAATAAATGTCCGGTCAAAAATGCAAAACCCCTTACATTTTAAACGTATTTTTCTTTTCAGATTGATTAATAAAATACCATGAAATGAGAACATGTAATTCGTAATGATTAAATCAATCATTTGATATACATAATTTATTTCTTGGACATTTCCATCGGAATATTTTATCTTTTCACAATAAATGTTGTCTGTTTATAAATTTATTCACATGTGATGAGAAAGACAGACAGGTAAGGCCTTGTTCACACGGGCGTTAAATTTTTGGATAAACGAACGCGCTCTGACCGTCCTAGACGTTTATGGTGCATTTTGTAGCGGCGCTCGATTGACTTCTACACCGGCGTTCGTTTGTCTCTGTCTAACGCCAGCCTGCAGCCCAAATTGTAGTTTGTG
>JAQMYI010000040.1:31836461-31847261 GCA_030014275.1 Clariallabes melas | reverse complement strand
CCCTGGAGCAGATAGGGTTAAGGGCCTTGCTCAAGGGCTCAACAATGGCAACTTGGCGATGCTGGGGTTTGAACCCCCGACCTTCCGATCAGTAACCCAGTAACCCACAGCCTTAACCAACTGAGCCACCACTGCCCTTTGAGCACCACAGGTTTGAGCTGTGGAAGCTCTTCAGAATCGTCCTGATCTGTAAACTTTAAACCTGTATGTTTGCCATGAAAGATGAGTACATAATCTAAGATATAATTACATTAGATGGTAGCAGACCCTTCCCATCCTGAAGAGCATACATTTCGTCATGGCCACATGCATTTTTAATGAAAATGAATAACTTCTGATAACATACACAAGGTAATAAATGTTTGCGCCAGTTTGATCCACCCTGTTTACTAAACACCTGGTGAACAGAATAATAGGCCTACATGCACATGATGCTGCTTTTAAGGTTGGAAGATACTTTCTGAATAGTTCTGAAGTTCTCATGAGCTGCTTCACCAGCAAGCCTGTAGCTTTGATCTGAAAATCTGCCTAGTATGTGTAGTTTGGTAATTTCTGTAGTTTAGTCTTTCCTGCAGCTGTTAGCTGGGTTGAATAGGAAGATGGTGGATATTCTGTTTCATTCAACAACTGTTGGGTATTTTACAATCTATTTACTTCTCACTAGCCTTATAATGGTCCTGTACTTACACTGCTACTTCCCAGGTCAGATGGGTAAGCTGGGTATTACTCTCTCTCCTGCGCTAGTGAGCCTCCCTCTGCTTTGTCAACTTTATCACATTATAAATGAAAGAAAATATTTTCCCTTCTACATTCCCTGTCACTGTTTCCCATCAAATGATCAGAGTTGCTATGCGGGTAGTTAATGCAGCATGGACTTGGATCCCCATAGAGACATGGACCAACATTTAATAGTAAAACTGAAGTTACTCTTCCAACACCTGCATGTGGATTCCACAAACAGTCCTCTTCACAGTGCTCCCAGGCAACTCCCAGGATACTGTCTGATGGCAACAACATGGGGAAGGTTTAGCACACTTTCGAGAGCATTACTAAATGAAGTGAGGGCTGTCCAGAAACTAGATGGGCAGTCACCCGTATCCCACTGATCACCAGCAAAGACCAGCATGCTTACCATGCCATATGGGCTAAAAAAGCAGCTGACCATAGCTAACTCCCAGGAGGAAGGAGGAAATATTGTCCTGCATTGGGCTCTCCCAGCACCAAGTTCTACAAGGGGTCCTTCAGGGCCAAATAAGTGCCTTAACCCAAGCCTAACCATCTGCTCTACATCACCCAGCACTGGGTCCAACCCAACTGAGAGAAGCAGAGAAGGTGAAGGAAGCCCTCAACCCTTGTCACCCTCACAATCTGCACCCAAGAGATGTGAAAAGGCAGACTAACCCCATAGCATTGAAGATCTCCCTGTCTGTGAACCCTGACCTAGAGAGAGACCCAGTTCTCACAACAAAAGGAAAACCCTGGGTTGATGTCTGCCTGGCTAGTTGATGGCTCCACTACCCTGCTCCACCACAATCACCACCATCAGCATCACCATGGATGGAACACTAGCAATACACTGTACACTGCTAGATACAGGGAGTTTCAATAGCTCATCTCTGTCCCAGGACTTCAGGCTGGGAGGGAGCCTCCTGTTTACTTGTGTTTATAGGGATGTCTAGGAGGTCACCACCAATGCGGTCTAGATTGTAGTTGAGGTGGTGGATGACCCCGTATGTTGGATTGGTTCAGGTTCTTCTAGGCAGGGACAAGCTTGGGTTCCCTGCGTTGCCCCACCAATAATGCTGCTGGAAAATAAGGAGAGGAAACTGACATTGTTGTAGCCTTCCAACTCACTACATCATTGTTTCCCAGGAGAAGTAAGTGGAGGCTGTACATGGTATACCTGCATGCTACCACCAAGCAACAAATTGATTGTTTTCCATTGAGTATCCTTTTCAGTGTGTGGAATGGCTCTCTGCAGCTGGAATCCATTAAACTTATCTCAGGTGAAATAGGCTCTAGCTGCAGAGGAGCCATTCCACACACTGAAAAAGGTACTCACCAGCTCTCCATCCTCTACATTCCCAACTTTGACTGGCCTTCCACAAAGGCCACCATCCACACAGCATGAGCACCGTCCTCTTGCTCACCAGAGAAACCCTATCGATTAAGTGGCCTGCAGAGAAATGAAGTATGATTTGGCAAGCCACCACTTCACTCTGATAATCCTTCATGCCTGACTCCAGTGGATAGCCCACTCTAGAAACAGTAATGCCTGGATAACCTGCTGTTATGGGTCAAACATTGAGCAGGAACCTAGAATGGCAGTGTTGTTGGACTGTCATGGAGGTATGTGCTGAGGGTCAGGTCTTTCCTGGAGACCAAAGTGGAGAGAGGCCATGGGTATTTGAGGCATCAAGCCTTCATCTTGTACACAAAAGCCCTTCATCAGCTCTTTCTTTTTCTCATCGTAGCTGCAGCAACACCTCTAGTTTACCTCCCTCTGCTATGATGTCTGCAGACTCCACTACCCTGCTCCACCATCATCACACCCAGCTGTGAGTCACTGAGTAAACCACGGCACTAAGCACCTTCTACATCACAGGATATTCTCTTTCTCTTCCCCTCCCTGCACATTATAAATAAAAGAGCACTTTCCCCCACTCCATTCCATGTCTGTGTCTGTGTTCTGCCCGCCAAATCCCTTGAGCTGCTCCTGTACATATACACTTTAACTCGTTTAAAGGGAAGAAGTGCTGCTGGGTTTACTGCTCATACTCTGAGCTCAGTGTGTTGATTTGATGTCAGTTGCTGAACTGGGCGTTGCAGGAACCACCTTGAATTTCTGAATAGAAATTAAGAGCTGAGAAGTTTATCTGTTTTCTTTGCTTGTTAAGATTATGAGGTATGATCTATCTTTAGTGGAGCACAGCATTAACCACAGGAGGATGTGTTAATTTTATAGTGCTGCTTTATTGCATTAATCTCCAGTGAGGCAACAGATACAGCAGAACATCTTCAGTCAGGGCTGAAAGAAGAAACACAAAAGAACTGACATTCAGCAGATTCAGAGATGGATTAGTGTTCTGGGTGTGGGCGTATTTTGTGCCATGTTGTGTGACACCATGTGCTATTCAGTCAATCATGGCTACTAGTGTTTTTGACTTCCGTTCTTAGTGTCACTAGCTGAGTTAGCTTATTAGTGTCACTAGCTGAGTTAGCTTATTAGTGATACTAACTGAATTAACAAGTATTTGAATTAAGATTTTATCAATTTCTCTTCTTTACCATTTCTAAAAGCTGGTGAAGATGCATAGTGGTTTGTTATCCACATTAACATCACAGCTGTAATGATCTACATCCTGCCACAGGCGTGTTCAGAATCTTTTAGTCTTCATGCGTGAAGTGTGAGATCTCATTCTCTATAACACACTCCTCCTGGTAACTTTGCTTATATTATATGATATATGAACTATTTACTCATTGTGTGTGTGTGTGTGTGTGTGTGTGTGTGTGTGTGTGTGTGTGTGTGTGTGTGTGTGTGTGTGTGTTTAGCCTCTTTTACCCTGACCAACAAACTCACACTATGCAGTAAACAGGAATATGACACACACAGGGAGGACTGCGTGTCGGCTCTTTCTGCTCGTCCTCCTCACAGGTGAGATTCTAAGATCATCTAACTTAGAATTTATTACAATTAATTTATAAATTGTGTGCAGTAAATGTAAATACGAAAAGGCTTTTGTGAATAAGCAGCGGAAAATATAATGCTTTATTGGGAAAAAAAAGCTAGTCCTTACCTTTGAAAAAATATATTTTAGAAATATGTTTTAAAGAACAATAAAACTATTTAATAAAAAAAAAAAGAATGAGAATATTTAACACATTGCCTTTATCAGGTATTTTTCTGTTACTTTAAATAGTTTGTGTCTCTGTAGGATGTGTGTGTGGATTAAACCTGACCGTGTGGCAAACACCACAACACGTAACTGCAGTATCGGGAGAGCGAGTGGACATCACCTGTCACTTCACACTCTGGACATCACGGGCAGGAAAATTGAAAATACAGTGGAGGAAAAATAACCACACAGAAGTTCTAAGTGAAGCTTATAATACATCAGATATAAAACCTAACATTTCAACTCATGTGAATAAATCTCACACACTCACACTTCACTCAGTGAATATGAACCACAGTGGGGTTTATTACTGCAGTGTGTGGAAAGATATTCCTGTACTCATAACCAAAACTGATGGCAGAGGAACCAAGCTAATCGTGAGTGAGTACATGTTCTCATATGTTGAAAAGTTCCATATTTTTATAATAATTGTATTTTGTTAATATTTATTTTATGCAATTTTGTAAACACGTTACTACTTACAGAAAATATCCACAATATTTAATCAGTAGACAGTGTACTATACACGTCCCTGTGAATGAGCTGTTACTATGGAAACCATAATGAATTACAACATATAAAATAATTAAATATAGTCTATAATATATTTAATTTTCATGTATACAGACTCCACTGTGGGAAACAACACAGACAACACTGACACGGCTGATCAAGATGAGAAGTCAGTAATATGGATGGCAGTTTTAGGTTCAGCGCTGATTCTTGTCTGCGTTACATCTCTGATATTCTGTGTACACAGAGGTGAGATATAAACATCAGAGTAATATACAGATAAGATATGTTTATAGAATATAAGTACAAATAATATGACCTGGTGATAAGGGAGCTTTGTTTTACATCACAGCGTCTGATTACAGCTTCATAAACTTTCTCCAAAAACTTTCTACAGATCGCTGCATGAAAGAAAAGAATAAAAACCAGGTAATATCTATCTATCTATCTATCTATCTATCTATCTATCTATCTATCTATCTATCTATCTATCTATCTATCTATCTATCTATTGATTGATTCAGGAATAGATAAATGGAATTCAAATGTAAAATCTATACAAGAAAATCTTTAAATGCATTTACCCTATGTAACTTATTTTGAGCATAATTTGTTAGAGCCACTTAGCAGTTTTACTGTAATATCCTACAATGCTAGATGCTTATTTTTTTTTTTACATTTAGGCATTTGGCATAAATTCTTATCCAGAGTGTTTGATATTGGGGATTCAGCCCAAATACTTAAGAAATGCTAAAAAAAAAAAAAAAAAAAAAAAAGAACACTTAACATCACATGTCTGATGGCTGTCAAAGGTTTTTGACTAATTTTATAAAATAAATAAAATAAAATAAAATAGTTGTATGTTAGTAAATGTTTAAAGTTTTTAATAAAGTATACATTAATGTCATGTTAATAAATGTTTAATAACATGGTTTCTCTGTAAATGTGACATTTTTATTGTATCGTATTATTATTTTGATCTTAAAATCAAAGTAATTTGTTTTAGAGTATGAATGAAATGAACAGAAACTGGTTCTGTGTTGCAGACGGCACAGACAGATGATTCGGGTGTTGTTTACGCTGCAGTGAAAATTCACAAACATCATGAGAAGAAAACGATACAGGAGGTAAGAGCAAGAACTTCATATTTTATTTATATTCTAAACGTATTATGTTTTGTGTAACACTAATTATAGTGGAGTTACGATTGTGAACATAATGTGGGTTTAAATCATCCTGTGTTTCTGTACAACTTTATTTATTAGTTTGATTGTTAAAATTAAATTTGTTTGTCTTGTTTACAGGCCAGTGATGCTCCAGATGTGGGATGTGCAGCAGATACAGATGAGGTTTTATATTCAGACATTCGCATAAAATCATTATAACAATTTATGATAATGTAACAATATAATGTAGAAGATATGAAGTGTAATGTTTATATAGTGTATATTTATATAATGTTCTATAATGTATATAACTGTAAAAAAATAAAAGCACTATAAATCACTAAAATTAAAAAATAATTAAAAAACTTTCTGAATTAGTAAGTAATTACTATTAAATACTAATTTTAGATTATTTACAAAAAATACAATAAAAATCTGTATTTCTTCCTGAACTTTGTTGCAAACTCACTAATGTTAAACATTTTTATTGAGGTTTTAATAAATCAGAATCGAAATTTGATGGTATTTGTTATTGTCTCTGTAAGTGTTTTTAAACTTCAGTGTATTTGCTCAGTTGCAAACTTTTATTTGAATGTTGAAAAGTTTTACAGCCACACAGAAATGTTTCCTTGACTTTGCTCCACATGCAATGAATTGAAAAAAAGCAAACATAAAATGTAATAATAAAAGATTATGAAAAAAATAATTTCTATATATGTAGAGAGAGACTCACCTTTATAGAGAGAGAGAGAGAGAGAGAGAGAGATACAATGTAAAATTCACAGCATGGTGTGTGTGTTTGTTTATGTGTGCATGCGTGCATTCATGCATGTATGCGTGTGTGTGCGCGTATGTATGTGTGTAAAACCACATATAGAGCCTGACCATCAAACACAATCTGAATAGAAACAAACAAACATGACACACACCTTGAAAACCGCAGGCTGTATATTTTTGAGCATCATTCTCACGGGTAAGACTTCAATATACTGTCAATTAGTAATCAACAATTAACAATCAACCTGTTATTAAAATGAATTACAAATTAATCACAATGTAAATAATTATTTCTTCTTTTAAAGTAGTTAATATTCAGTTACATTTTGTACATTTTAACATTAACATTTATTATAATAAAGGCTTAACAATTACTTTTATTATTATTATTATTATTATTATTATTATTATTATCAAATATATTTTACAGAAACATTTACAGCAATTTAATTAACAACAGAATATCTTACATACACAAGGGTAAAAATAAACTGAATAAAAACAATTTGAAGGAAGTCAATTAAATAAAAAAAAGTTTTTGTAAAAACAAACACTAAAGTAAGAGAAAAGAAATAAGATTGTTAGAAGATTTAAAAGAATTAACCCTTTTGTTGAACATTTATTAAAATAACATTAATTTATAATTGATAAAAACTTTAAACATTTACTACTATTTTATATTTTATATTTTATTTAATTTGATTTATTATATAAAAGTACACTACCAGTCAGACGTTTGGACACACATTCTAATTCCATGGTAAAAAATAAATAAATAAATGTATATATATATATATATATATAAATAACAAAAAACAAAACATTGTTTATATATTTGTGTGTGTGTGTGTGTGTGTGTGTGTGTGTGTGTGTGTGTGTGTGTGTGTGTGTCAATTTGTGCGTGTGTGTGTGCATGTGTGTGTACAGTATGTGTGTGTGTGTGCGTGTGTGTGTCCATGTGCAGGTGTGTGTACAGTATGTGTATTTGTGTGTGTGTGTCAATTCGTGTGTGTGTGTGTTAGTGTGTGTGTGTGTGTGTATGTGTGTGTGTGTGTGTGTGTGTGTGTGTACATGTGTATAAACCCACATATACATCCTGACCATCAAACACAGTCTGCATTACACAGAAACACACACCATGACACACACTCTGAAAACTGCGTGCTGTATATTTTTGAACATCATTCTCACGGGTAAGACTTCAGTCATTATTCTTGTTTAAAAGTGTGATTGTGATTGTGTGTGTAATGTGATGTTCGCTCAAACATCAAACTTTTGATTTGTGTCTCTGCAGGATGTGTGTGTGGATTAAACCTGACCGTGTGGCAAACACCACGACACGTAACTGCAGTATCGGGAGAGCGAGTGGACATCACCTGTCACTTCACACTCTGGACATCACGGGCAGGACGACTGAAAATACAGTGGAGGAAAAATAACCACACAGTTCTAAATGAAGCTTATGTTATATCAGATATAAACCCTAACATTTCAACTCAGGTGAATAAATCTCACACACTCACACTTCACTCAGTGAATATGAACCACAGTGGGGTTTATTACTGCAGTGTGTGGCAAGAGATTCCTGTACTCGTAAACAAAACTGAAGCTGGAGGAACCGAGCTCATCGTGAGTGAGTACATGTTCTGATATAAAAGCTTTTCTCATGAATCATGATATTATACTAAATATTACTAAATACAATAAGTTTATTTGTTGCTTGTGCACATTCCATACACAGTGATTCAAAAGAGTTAAGTAATTTTAAAAACATTCAGATTTTCAGCATTTTATGAACCATTATAATCACAATTTTTATAATAATTGCTAATATGCGTTTTTGATCTCATTTATGTTATTAGCAGCTTTAAACACTCGTTCTCTCGCCAGCTTCTCTTTATTATTTCTCTTGTAATGAATAAAGCTTTGACTCTGACTGTTACGAAGCACTGACACTGGAGACTCCTTCCATCAGTGTTCTTCACCGTAAATAAACTGTATATTATTAATCCCTTTTTAACGATGTTGCTGCGGAAACAATAAAGTATTCAAAATTATTAAATAATGATATACTGTCATTAATACATGTCATTCTGTTGTTTACAGGCTCCACTGACCACATGAACATCACTCAGGATGGAACGTCAGGGATGTGGACAGAAACAGTAGCCTTAGTGCTGTTTATTGTGTGTGTGATATCAGTCACATGCTGTATACTCAGAGGTGAGTCAAAAACATGACACAACATGAATAAAACTGGTGAGAAAAAGCTTAAAAACAATAATTGTTTATATATTTACAAAGTAAATACTTATAGTACTAGTAATAACTGAATATTACATCACAGTAAATGTGATTACAGCAAATTTTCTCAAAAAACTTTCAACAGGTCGCTGTGTGAGAACAAAACTGAACATGGAATACCAGGTAATAAACATCTGTCGGCCTGTTTATTTATTTATTTCATTATTTATTTATTTATTTATTTATCTTTCTCATTTTGTTTACTATCAGTGGTTTGATTTATTTGTTTTTAGTGCATCATTTATTATTATAAACACTCATCATTCGTGTATCACAACACCGACTCCAAAGTCAAAACTATTTTTTACAAAGATGTGGCCGTAATCGACTGGTTTCCAGCTTGATCGGACATGACCGATCGATCAGCCTCAGATATAACCGATTCTGTGCCGAGTGCACGAGCTTTCATATGGTGCAACAGAAATGTTTTTATCAGAATTTATTATAAAAAAGTTTTAAATAAAGAATTTAAGAAAAAAAGAATTTAAAAAGCCTCCAATCTGCTGTTTTCTCCAAGTGAATTAGTCTTGAAACCCACTGAGTACACACACACACACACACATACACACACACACACTTACACCAGTCTCAAAAGACTGTGAGCTCTCAGTAGTCTACAAAAACACACACACATTAGACGGCGCGTTGGCGTTAGAAGCTGCACACGGCCGCATGTTTGCAACAGCTCAATACGCACTCAAGACTTTGGAGACGTTTGATGCAGTAAAACATCAGCATTTCTTTATCAACCTACAGACGTACACGCGAACCTTATCACACACTGGCATCCCGTGTGGTACGAGTGAATAATTTACTAAGTTTGTTTAGAAATAATAATTCTGGCGGATGATGTAACAGAGATACGCACTGATCAGTAACACCGTCGCTTTGTGTTTAATATAATCTGTAGTTAAATGTTAAACTCTTGTGTTTGAAGTTAGTTTGTAGTGTTTAAATACTGCATTTGCAACTTGTTTACTATTTTAAAGGTTTAAGATCTTAAAATTGCAAAAAAATTGGAAAAATGTAATATCCAGTCATGATATTTATAAAATCGTGATAATTGCAGAATTGCAATATTAATTAAATCGGCAGTGAGCCGTCGTGATAAAAACAAGAGGTGACTTGAGATTCTCTTGCCTGTAAATTACATAATTACTGTAATGTTTTGTCATCGTCTAAGCTGTACAGAAAAACGTAAAAATACGTAAGAGCTGTGATACAGTGTGATGTGACGGATGAGCAGGTTCTCCTCTACTCCACACTGTTATTATTAAATTATTAAATCTGTAAACAATGGGAAAACATCTACACACACACGCGTGCACACATACACACACACACACATTTAAATAACCATTTACATGTGTGTAGTGCATTTAAGTAAACTTAAACTCTTGACATATTCAAGATTAAAGATTATAATACCGTACTGTCGTAGCATGACCACATTGTTTAAGATACAGTACTGCTATAACGTAAATCCTATATTATCTATATTGATTGTTTGTTTGTTTACAGGAGCGGAAAGCTGAAAGCACAACAGACACCGAGGTTTTATACTCATGTACATAAAATCTCGAAGGGTTAAGACTCTGGGATTCTGATCAGAAGGTCTGTGCGCACCACCACCCCACCACCCCTCCACCCCACCACTGCCAAATTGCCTCTGTTGAGCCCTTGAGCCAGGCCCTTAACCCTGTCTGCTCCAGTGACTATATGAGTGCTGGCTCTGACCCCACCTTCCTAACTTGGGTATGCGAAAAAAAATCATTTCACACCACTCTGCTGTAAGGTTCATTTGACTTTTCTTTTGTTCAGTGTTGAAAAAAAAAAACATGTTAAGTGTTCTTTAAATACTTTGACAAAATATGAATCTATGTGAATTGTTTTTATACGTCTTGTCAATGAACAAAGTGATAAGTGCACTGTTTATGATTTACATGACAATAAAATTATTGCTCATTGATATTAAGCATTAAGAATATTTCACCAGATGCAAAATAAACAAACATTTCTGTTTTACCTGTCCCTCTCTGCCTCTGTCTGCCACTGTAAAAATTTTTCGTAATTCTAACAGTAAAATACTGTATAAATGCTACAGAATAAAACCGTATTTCACAAAACTTGGGATAACCGTA
>JAQMYI010000040.1:31720746-31731391 GCA_030014275.1 Clariallabes melas | reverse complement strand
CCGTGTGAACACTCTCACTGACTCCTATGTGTAGAAAACCATCCGCGCTTCATCCGCGCTCACCGGACGCTACGAACACCAGAAAAACGCTCGATTTTAACGTCCGTGTGAACAAGGCCTAATGAAGCCAAGACTAGCAAAGAAATGACTGGCAAAGTCAAAACAAGAAATTGACAAACAGGAACTGACTAAGAAATGTCGAGCAAAGAAAAAACAGATAAACAGATTTATGCTTAAGAACAAAACCTAGTCCAGGGAAGACGAGGCTAGGAAAGATATAACCAGGAAAAGCAAAGACAAGGCTCGTGTATACAGGATTAGCAAAGACACGTCTGATGAAGATGAGAAAGTGAAGACTAGTAAACGCAAGACAAACAAAAGACAAATAAAGACAGATGCATGAAAAAGACAAGAGGGAGACGACAAAACTAACAAAGACATAATGGGCGATGAAAGACAAGACTACATAAAGAAAGGTTACCAAAGATAAGACTAATGACAGAACTAGGGAAGGCATGATAAAGTTAGACAAGATAACAAGGTTAAGACTATAAGGATATGGATAATATAGAGGACTAAAATGATAAAAGACAGACCTAAGAGAAGTCTAAATTAGGAAAGACAAGACCTTTGAAACTAGGACTAATGAACAGGACCAGTGAATCCAGGATGAAGGAAGACTATGAAAGACGACATCAGACAAGACTGAAAATGCAGGACTAGAATGAAAAGACCAGAAGAGACAAGATTAGGATAAGACAAATTTTAGAAGGTCAAGCCTATGTGGTACAGCAGACAACTTTGCAGTCTCACAGCTCCAGGGTCTGATGTAAGGTTCTGAGCTCAGGTTACAGTCTGTGATGTTTCGCATCTTCTGACACATGGGCTTCCTCTGGGTTCTGTAGTTTCCTCCCACTTCCTAAAATATGTCAGTAGCTTCTGAACATACTTTAATGCTAATTCAGGTCAGATGTCTCTCAGTACGAAGGTGTGTGTACATGGTGCCTGCGATGACCTGGCATGCCTGCAGGAAGTCCTAAGACTTAGGACTATAAAAAAAAGGACAAAACTACAGGAGACTGGACCAAATAATGGAACGCTAGTGGTGTGTATTTTCTCCTAGTTTATCCACTGTAGTGCATCATAATGCACATTTGAAATAAAGGTCATACAATAAAGTCCATATGGGGAGGGATTTACACTTTTTGGATGTTGATTAACATGATGTACTAAATGAAGGTGCGATAGTCATTAAAATGTAATATTTTTATTGTAATTCATGTAATATATTCATTATGAGCAGATGCTGTTAAAAAACGCTGAAATTTGTCTATGCTAAGTCAGAGCTCATGCTAGCCCTGCGCGGTGACACGGTTGGGTGACCCGGCTGTTGCCCAACATCTGGTTTCAAGTTCTTGCAATTCCCCTAAGCACAGATGGCATTCGTTCAGCGGATGTGAAAAGGACGAATAAAGTGTGTGTGCCAGCAATGCCGCCAAATGTCAGCCAAAATGTCAAGGCAGTGAGAGGCCACGAGTGGAAAAACTTCATAACATCAGCAAACACGAATCCACTCACAGGCGTGCTCGGCTGAAAATGAGGAAATGAGCTCGGAGGTCAGGCGGTAAATATGCCGGGACACTGCGCTTATGACAAATGGACACTTTGTTTGAACAAAAATGCAAAACAAGGCCTGATTATGTATGCTTGCAGTGCGGGTGCTGACAAGGTCATGGGTTATCCGTACTCCATATTTATATAACATATTTCATAATATTTGAAAAATAAAGAACTAAGTAAAAGACTGGAGGTAGAGTTATTCCTGGATCTGTAAATCATTGTCTTTTTTTCACAGATTTTCACAGCATGTTACATTCTGTTGGTTTTCAGAAGCAGCAGCGTTAGAGTTTGCTGGTGTGTGTGTGTATATGTGTGTGTGGGTGTGTGTGTTTGTGTGTTCCTGTGGTTCTTCATTATGCCTGTAAACAAACCACTGCCTCAATTTTCTCCCACCTTAAACTCTCATTACAGAAATTGTCATATGCAGGATTTAAGTGAGAAAATCAACCAGACGTTTCATGTCTGTGTCAGTGTTCTGCTTCGCTCTTTTCCCTGAGACGTTCCAGGGAAATTTAGCTCAAAGCAAATAAACAGTTGGTGTTGCAATTTTCGACCAAGCTTTAACCCCCTGTGTGGCTCATCATCTGATCTCATTATCCTGACACGAGTCTCTCTCTAATCTTAAGAAACAGAAATAAACAAGTTTTTCCTGCTGGAGGAATAAAGACAAGGATTAAAAACAAGCAGTGGTGTGTGTTATGCAGTTCCGAGGTGTTTTCTGAGCAACTGGGTGGCGTACAGTATAGTGGGATGGTGGCATAGTGGTTAGCACTTCGGGTCGAGGGTTCGATTCCTGCTTTGCGTGTTCTCCCTCTGGCTGGTGGCTTTTCTTCAGGTACTCTGGTGTCCTTCCACAATCCAAAAGGTGTGCGGTTTACATTAAATGCTGTTACCAAATTGTCTCCTCGTCCAGGATGTACCCCCTTATGCCCCTTATAGCTTGGCATAGGCTCCAGGCCACACTAGTCCATGTACAGGTTAAGCACTATAGAGAATGAGTGAGAGGGAGGCAATTTTCAAAACTGTTTATCCATAAGAAGGAACATCCAAGTGTCCCATTGTCCTTCTTCTTCTTCTTCTTCTTCCCTCCACATTGAATGAGATTTACGATATCCAGCCCCCTTACACTAGCTCCAGCCCTCACTTTAACCCCACTGCCCAAGTCTAACTCTAATCTTCAGCAAAGCCTTGCTTAGCACTTCGCCTCACACTCGGGTTAGAACATCTACTTACTTAAATCCCACTGGACACCACATCCCTGACCAGAATAAAGAATTATCAGTCTCTAAACACCCCCCATGCTTTGGCACTTATTTTGTTCAGTACACAAAAGAAAAACAGGTGAGGTCTTTGGGTCCTGCTATCTTCTTTTCCCTAATCACATTTAGATCATTTCCAGGAAGTAAAAACAGATTAATCCTCTTTCTTTTTAAAACCCTTTTTAGTAAGGATTGTTACAGAGATCGTCACGCTCCATCACACTGTTCGGACTTTTATTTTGTAAAGAAAATACCTGTCTTGCCTGTATTGTGGTGGGATGCAATGACCCGCTAAATACATGTGAAATGTGCATAATATTAAATACGTAAAATCATCCACATATGGTATCTCTGGCATACAGGAACTAATTTAGTTCTGTACAGTTTTTGGGCGAGGTTTAATATTGCCATACTTCTATTAAAAATAACACTAATTATGAGTAACAGTGCTGGTGGGTGTGGTCAAGGGCGTGGCCGGTTACCTGGAAGCAGGAACTAGGCCACATTATTACTAGTATCAGATCTCGGACTCCTGAATGTCGGACCTTTCCTGCTGCTGTTTGATGTGCAGCTTGGTGTCTCTCAGTTTCTTATCCCTCCCCAGAAAGATTACGTTTGTTTGCTGGTCCTGCGCTATAGAGGCAGAGGAACGCCGCTCCTTATCAGTCTGACATTTCATTTAGCTCTGAGATCAAACATAAAAAGAAAACTGCATTATCTGACCTGTGAATTGTATATCCAGCTTATCTGTGAAACTCATTGTTATACAGAGATAAGACTGATTTCTCTTTGCATATATTTGTTTACGTTTTCCACCTCGATGGAAATCGACATATATAACCTGCTGAAAATATTTCTCCAATACAACTCCATAATTCTACTGACCTCATAGTACAGACGTAGTTGGGACACAGTTTGCACCTGCAGTTGGTGATGTTGTTACTGTTACTGTATTTGGTATTTTCTGTGTTGTTGGTATTGGTGTTTCTGGTGTTGTTGTTTGTGTGTTGGTGTTTCGCTTTTTGGTGTTGTTGGTGTTTTTCTGGTGTTGGTGCTTCTTGTGTTTGACATTTTGGTGTTGTTTGTGTTCATGCTTTTTTGGTTACTGTGTTGTGGTACTTTTATGTTGTTTTGCTGGCTTGTGGTGTTTTGTTTCTCTGGTGTTGTTGGTATTTTTTGTTTTTGTTGTTTTATATATATTGCGTTTCTGCTGTTTTTTGTGTTAGTGGTATTTCTGGGGGTGTTGTTTGGGGGGGTTTGTTGTTTATGGTGTTTATGCTTTGCTGATGTTGATGTTTTTGGTGTTTCTAGTTTTGATGTTTTGGTGGTTATGGTGTTGGTATTTCTGTTATTCTTGGGGTTTTGGTGTTGGTGTTTTTGCTTTGCTGCTGGTGTTGTTGGGGTTTGTTTCGTTGGTGTTGGTATATTTGCTTTGTTGGTGTTTCTGGTGTTGGTGATGTTTCAGCGTTTTGATGATCAGCTGGAACAGAAACTTTAAACGTTAACAGTTTCACACGTACACCTTCACACTCCTAATTTGTTTAAAATTTATTTAAAAGTATCTTTTCAACACATTATTTTTCATTTCATCTCTCTATTATAATTTTTAATAATCTCTTTGTAGTGTGTGTGTGTGCTGGTATGTGTGTGTGTGTGTGTGTGTGTGTGTGTGTGTGTGTGTGTGTGTGTGTGTGTGTCTTGCAGTATTGATTGGCCTGGTTTAATGCCTCGGTGCACACTGTTCAGCAAACAAACTGCCGTGTTACCGGAGCGGAGTTTCTCTCACGCTGCTGTAATTGTGTATTAATGCCTCGCACTTCATAAAAAATCTCTCATGAAAACATCGCCATGGCAACAGCCCTCGTTTTTATGGCAGAAAGATGCTTTGTGCTCCATTTAAGAGCACGATTAAGGACACTTGTCATTTTTTATATGGTAATAAGAGCTAGTGTTGTAGTGTGTGCACTTCATAAGAACGCCCAGCCACAGGTTTTACTGTCCTTCTGCATTTCATCGCGGTTCGAGTTCATTAAGTTTACTCACTTAGAGCCCGTGCTTTTATTTTTAATAGTGTGACGATATAAAAGGAGCCACTGTGGTGTGTTGCCCACACTTTGGAAGGGATTGTTCTAAATTTTATTTCAGTGTTTTTTGTTTAGTGATTTATTTCCTACATTCTAGAATAATACTGGATTTTTCTGGATTTTAATTAAGCCACAGTCAGTTGTTGTTATTTAAAGACATGAAGGTCGGCTGTTCTGGAACAGTTCTCACAAGAACAGTATTGTGTCGAGTGTGTTTGTAAAACCCATCGAGCTCCATGATGATGAAACTGTCTCTCNNNNTTATGAAGCTTTACAGAGCAGAAGTAGCAGATATACATCTCAATATCAACTGTTCAAAGGAGATTATTGTGTATTTTTTAAATAAACGCCTTCAGTATTGTTTTACAGTGGAGAAAGAAATAAACATCAGGAACGACCCTGGAGTCAGAAGTCAAACTTTTGATTGACAGCTTGTACGATTGCATCACTTTGTCAGTGATGTTGTTGATTTTTGTTTTCAATTCAGAGAATGCTATTAAAACAATCGTTGAAACGGCGTTGTGTAAAATGTCAATAATCTTTTCTCGCTCCAAACCGTAAACATTAATTTTCTGCAAGTCTAGAAACTGTTCCTTATATCTCAGTTTACCAGCATGCTTTCAAAAAATAGATGAAATTCAGCCAACAGCGGAATTTTTAGTTCACTACGAGCATCAGGGTCGATTCAGGGTCAAATCGAGAGGCTCGACTCAGAAGCGAGCCGAGTCCAGCTCTCTCCAGCGGTTTCGTATCGATTGTATTAGTATTGCGGTGTTTATTTCCGCTTAAAGGAACTGAACCAGGAGGGGAAACAGGAGGGTTCGATTTCAACTCGTGAAAGGTTGTGTTGGAAAATGCCCTCTGAGAGTGTATGAAGGGAAGGTATAATTTATATATTTAGCACACACACACACACACACACACACACACACACACACACACTTCCTCCTTTTGTTTCTCTCAGTATTGGCTCCTTTGAACTAAATTGACCTGATGTCAATGCAACACGCAGGTCGATATGTCTGTGTGTGTGTGTGTGTGTGTGTGTGTGTGTGTGTGTGTGTGTGTGTGTGTGTGTGTGTGTGTGTGGTGTTTATCTAATCTGTGCTGTAATGATGTCCAGGACAAAAAGTACTCCGCATAAGATCTATAAACATGCCATAGTCTTGTAATTACAGCAGTGATGGAGAGGCACACACACACACTCCCATCTGTCTGCCTGAATATTTCACAAGACACTTTAATTAAAATTTAGCTGTAACGCCAAACACCGGGGTGATGAGCAAACCAGGAGACGGTGCAAAAGCAGAGCGTTTCATTATTTTCCTCGTGTTTGCATCCCTATTTTTTTGTGCCGAATGAATGTTTGCCAAGAAGACGCAAGTTGTAGACAGATTGCAGGCCGTGCACACACACACACACACACACACACACACACACACACACACACACACACACACACACATTTCCCTAGCTAATTTAGAATCATGTACAAAATCTGCATTTTTGCAGGGAAAATCTTTAAATATTAAAATATGTCTTTGGTTTGGTTTAGTGAAACGATCAAAGAGATCAAAAGGTAAAGAGATCAAAGGAATGCACGCTGATGTATCCATGCCTCTGGTGTTTTCTGGTGTTTTTCTCAGATTATTGAACAGAACATTTGTCATTAAAATACAAAACATTCACATTTCTCTTCTGGATAATTTAAACAGAAACTCAAACTAGTTCACGCTCATCACGTTGCAAACCCGGATAACTGATAATATGGCTGATGTCGAGTTTTAGCTAGCAGTCAGCGCTAAGTACGATCACAGAACCTGTCCTGAGTCTTTGTTTACTAATTTGTCGACACTTCTGAGGTAAATGTGTAAAAAGTGTATTATTCTAAAATTAAAACTTGTTAAGATGTTGCAAGATGAATCTGACATGGTTACAGACACTACAGATTTTTAGGGGGAAAAAATCCTTAATTTTGCATGGACTGCTTTCATTTAACCAACAATTCTCTACAAGCTTTCATCAATTTTAGTATCCATATTCATAAAGAAATATAAATAATTTGTATTTTAAATGATTATTGTTTGAAGCGAGACAGTATAATGCTGAAAAATGACCATTTTTGGGGCTCATATAAAATCATCTCTTAAAATTTTTTAAGGAAGTGAGATCGGTCACTTCCATGTTGGAGAAACTTCAGAAGTAGCTTCTTTTGTAGAATACAGTATATATATTCTATATGTAGAATATAAAAGAAAATAAAATCAGCACCAATACTATATTTTGGCCGATTATGCTTTGAATTATCCAGCATTTTTTAATTAAACATATTTAAAAACAATCATTGATCCCTTCTTGTTATTGCTGCCTGTTATTGGAGTTTTCCTTTTAAAAGACCTACAAGGGGTCTATAACAGTCTAAACAGCCTTACGCCCTACAGAGAGTGTGTGTTCAGTAAATAGGAAGTTAATATCATATTTATGGGTACTAAAAGTTTAATTAAGCAACATTAAAACATCACTGTTGCTTAGAAAATGACAATAAACTGCAATAAACCTCCAATAATCTCTGTTCTGTAGTTACTGCTATTTTCAGAAGATTTCAGGTCGTGTTATTTTTCCCTCTCACACTCTCCTTCCTGTGTGTGTGAGCCGGTGTGTGAGCCATGTACAGGAATGGTTGCCACACAGGATGTGATGTAATACCCCTCAATTATCACATTTTTATAAGAATCACCTTTATTACATTTTATTCCATTCCATTCCACCAAATCCTCTCGTTCTCAGCCATCAAACGCTCCGGAGGATGAACGTCTATGATTTAATTAAGCGTTTATTAACTTCGCAGGCCTTTGTCCCGCTCTAATGAGAGGTTAATGAGAGTGCAGCGGACTGTGTGAGCTTCAAATTGGATTAGTCATAAATAACGCATTAAATTCACGAGCTACATTGGTGAGAAATTCCTCTTCCAGCAGGGAAAGTGAGAGAGCGATTAGCTTCAGCTCTGAGCAATCCCATAGTGAGTATATCTACGGTATGTTCATTTAATTTACATTCAGATTAGTGTTGTTAGCATAGTCATATTGGATTACATCATTGTGTAAAGATGATATGACATTTAATATAGGATTATGACTAATATGTCCGCTAATATTTTCAAAATCACTCTGCACTGAGGTCACCGGTTGGATTTAAATAAGCAAATACTAACAGGTACAAATAAACCTGTGATTGGATAATTACTGCAGTGATTAATGTGTTCCAGCTGCAATAATTAGTTTAACTCTAAATGATGCAGTCAGGAGCTTCTTCTTTCTTACACAGCCATGTGGGAAACCTTATCCTGTGGTCATGGACAAGATCTTACTGTGTTAGAATAGTCATATTTTTATCCTGCATCAAGCAAAGACAACAAAGAAGGATATTGAGGCTGAAATGACTGGAATTGGGTTAAAAACTGTCTAACAGATTATTAAACTCTGGAAGGATAGAGATGGAGCCTCAACTTCACCAGAAAAAAAACAAACATCCTGAATAAAAACATGGTAAAAAAAAATGTTCACACCCACAATATGATGAGAACTCATGGGATTAGGACTAAACAGCTGTGTGTCATTCACTCACTCATCCTTATTACCGCTTTATCCTGTATTCATGGTCGCGGGGGAGTAAAGCCTATCCCCGGAGACTTGCAGGGGTACACCCTGGACAGGGTGCCAATCCATCGCAGGGCACACAGACATACACACACTACGGGCAATTTGAGAACACCAATTAACCTAACCTACATGTCTTTGGACTGTGGAAGAAAACCAGAGTACCCAGAGGAAACCCACCAAGCACAGGGAGAACATGCAAACTCCATGCACACAGAGATGGGAATCAAACCCAGACCCTGGAGGTACCAGGCGACAGTGCTAGCAACTACATCACCATGCCACCACAGCAAGAAAACCACTGGTTAGTGAGACTCATCAGAAAAAAAAAAGGTTTCAGTTTGCTAGGGAGCATAAAGACCAGACTTTGGAGCGATGGAAAAAGGTCATGTGACCAGTCCAGATTGAGCCTATTCCAGAGCGATGGGCGTGTCAGGGTAAGAAGAGAAGCGCATGAAGCGATACACCCATCATGCATAGTGTCCACTGTATGTACCAGCTGAATGTACTGAATAACCAGGTCATCACATCTATGGAGGTTCTCTTCTCCCCTGATGACACGGCCATATTCCAGGGCTCAGAGTGTGAAAGAGTTGTTGTGGGAGCTTAAAGAATTATTTTCACACATTAACTGAATCAAAGCTAAAGATTTTTTTGGCAAAGCAGTCTAAAACCTGTGCCAAGATGTGTGCGGATCGGATGGTCCACTCTGTGGCGACCCTTTGACAGGAGCAACCAAAAGACAAGTCTAATAACAATGTGCATTAGAAAGCACGGTTTGAATGTTAATATGCTAAAGTTACAGTAGTGATTATATTTGTAAAGTCTGTACATAGTAAAAAACTTAATATCTATCTGTGAGCACTGTGAGCAGTAGGTGATGTGCCGCTGACTGATGTGTAATAGTGGTGTGAGCCAGTGGTAAATATAAGAATTGGAAAATAAATGGACAGGTGCTAAAAATGCTTCCATGGTTGTTATTAAAATAAAAAATTGTGACATTTAAGATTCGAAGAAATAAGTAATCACAAGGTTCTCATGAAAGAAACAAACCTTCATGAGTTGTGCTTTGTGTATTTATACTGTACATACCTCCTGGCTGGCTCGCCAAGTGTTAGGCTTTAAAAGTGTTTATTTGGTAAGTTGTTCTGCACGGAACAGCGATATTGCATCTATGCAGCAACAAATCAAAGAAATAGACCAGGAATACACATATGCTATAGTGAAGGTGTTTTATTATCATTCAGACGTTACAGCTTTTCTTTGTCCCACACAGAGTGCAGCTCTTGTCAGCTATTTATCAGGAGTTGACCTTGAGCCTATCTGAAGGAAACGGTTTCATGTACATGGTGTAGGTCCATAGTGATTTATAAGATATGCAACCTGCCCCCAGGCAGTGAAACTAAGCATAAATGTATAAACAAGAAATGTGCATTCTGTGAATTTATCAAACAAACAATTAATTAATTACAAACAAACAAACAAACAATTAATTACTGGCTCACCAATTGCAAAGTTTTCATATAAATAAAGTGATAAAAAATGCACATACTCTGAAAGTATTTTCTATCCATATATGTCTATCTCTTCATTTATCTTTGCACCACTGTAACCATTGTGCTACTGCCATAATCTGTCTTTTTTGCCTATCTGTGTATGTGACATCACTGCCATACAGTGTACATATATTCACTTTGTAACCTAAAGAAGTCATTTTGCTACATGTTTCTCATCATAGTTCGATCTGTTTACTCTTCTCGTACCGCGCATTTATTTTTACCCTCCAACTGAGGTGTTTAGATGATCGTGTGCTCCATGCTTACTTCCCCTACAAGTCATTCAGCATGGTGCTGCTGGCGGTGAAAATCCTTTGGGGTTTTTATTCTGATAAACATTAGGACAGTGTGTCATTCAGTTTGTGCGGCTGCTTAACTCATCTAAGAGTAGAAGTGTGTGTGTGTGTGTGTGTGTGTGTGTGTGTGTGTTTGCTTATTCGCTGCATAGCTTGGTGGGTTTCCGGCAGGTT
>JAQMYI010000040.1:31688912-31700643 GCA_030014275.1 Clariallabes melas | reverse complement strand
GATCTGTTTATTTGTGTGTGTGTGTGTGTGTGTGTGTGTGTGTGTGTGTGTGTGTGTGTGTGTGTGTGTGTGTGTTTCACTACACACCAAACAGCTTCATAAATCCGAGTCGTGATTCCCACAGCCCCAGAGGAAGGAAAAATCTCTGAGTCGTGTAAGCCTTCTAACAGCCGAGGCAGACGTCTTTGTTGATGATTCTCAGCCAATCAGAACGCAGGAATCAGTGTTATAGGGTTAACTCGTTTAATTATGGTGGCATTAATGTGGGATAGATGGCATTGTGTAATCAGGTAACTTCCGACCAATCAGATGGCTGAATTCAATAATGCTTTGTTCTAATAGAATAACGTCCTAAAACCTCAGGGACAAAAGAAACAAACAACTAGGATTAAAGATTAAAGGTACGTTAGGAGATTTAAAGGTGCCCTATTATGTGAAACTGACTTCTTAGGAATGTTGCAGAAAGTCCCCAGTGTGTGTGTGTGTGTGTGTGTGTGTGTGTGTGTGTAAACAAAACATGAGAAAAATAACATTCCTGCGTTTTGCTTTAACAAGCCGATTCGATTTCTCCCCTAATGTGACCTCATATAAGAAAAGCCCCTCCCTGACTCTCTGCTTAGCTCTGAGGGGCGTGGCTCAAGAATAGTTCTTGGGACCCTTAATTCCCAAAGCTTTATGTTAAATTAACCCCGCCCACTTTTCATCAACTACTGCATCCTGGAAACTTACCTTGGGACGTCCCACACAGCACGGACAGCAGTCAGGGATGTCACGTTCCCGTGAGCTTCAAAACATTTGGGTTTAAAACTTGAAAATTTAATTGTTTAAAAAAAAAAAAAAAAAAAAAAAACATGAGATCTTTCATCTTTGAGAACGTGCTCGCATTCCACCTGAGGTCGTTCTAGTGTCGGTTTTTCTTTTATGTTATTACTATTTCCTGTTTCAGTCATGAACAAACCATGAGCACGTAGAACTTCAAAATGAAAAAGGACAAAAAAAAAAGAAACCTCTTACACAACTGGACCTGAAAAATGAGAAGTCATGAAGTTACACAAGTTATAAAGGAGTGATCACTTTAATAAGGTGAAAAAAGGACATTTTGTTCTATTCAATATACTTTCAGCGTATCTGCAAAGCAAGCTGTATATCTCACTCGCTCCATCGCCATGGCAACAGAAATCACAAAGCTTTCTGCGAAAACGTTCTGTCTCGACTCGGTGCTGTCGAATGGAGCGTTAGCTTACATCAATTAAACACGTACATATGCATGAGACATCGAAATGAACCCTTTTGGTAGTCTGCAATTCTGCATTTTTTAACACTTTTTTTTTTTTTTTTCGAATATTGATATTTACACAAACATTAATTGCTTCACTTGCTTTCATTATGCATACAATCTGCCTTTATTCTTTATCGTTACCCAGCATCCTTTTGCGTATCTGGGTCGAGTCCATCGAACGTGAAATATGACAAAAAAATAAGGCCACGTAATAGATTGCACATAACTGGATAAACACAACAAGGTTATTTCTGTTTGTAGAAACGTTATATGACATGACACGAAAGCAGTTCACGTAGTTCGTAGCTTGCGCACTCAGAATTGTGTTTCCTGGTCGCGTTGTTGCACAAGCTTTTGTTCCACGATACATGAAATCATTTCAACTCTTTTCAGCAGGCAAAAGTACAATGATGCGTGACGCCGTCTCAGGCTTCACGTCCTTTGGTGCAGGAATATTGTGATAATAATCAGAAACTGTGTCCGAATTGTGTACTTCCTCCTCCTGCGTCAACTCTTCAGAAGTCGAATCCGGTCCGAACATGCAGTGTTCAATATCCTATACGCTCCTTTCTGTTCTTTATAATCACCTCGGTGTAAGAATTATAATAATAACAATGTTCACCGCAATCATCGTTCTTGACTTAAAGACTTTCACGTTATAATTATGTACAATTTTAAAAGAAAGAAGGATAAAATTATGCACATGGGCGAGCCATTAGCATCGCCATTTCAAACTGGAGCGAACTGTCTTTGAGTGGTCACTCCGCTCGATTAGTTAGTACTTTTTTTTCCATCTTTCTTTTCTTTTCTTCTCCTTGAGTCGGATCTGTCATGAAAGCGCATAACGCGACTGAGAGAGCCGTCAGCGCTGACATGCTCTTACATCGTGTTGACAGGATACGGATTTATACTTCAAACACTTCACATGGGAAAAAAAAACACAGCGATGAAAGAAATTACTCCCGACTGACAAAAAGCAAGTGACAGAAAAGAAAAGGAAAAAAAAAAAGTCAAGGAAAAAAGTCTAAAAGCACTTCTCAGAAAAAGGGAACAGCAATATGCGAAGCAGAAGAAGAACGGAACATTGCGAGTACAAATAGATTACTGGGTTTTACTGCTTGATGGAACTTGATGAAACAGTTCTGAGGTCGTAAGAACATGCCAAGGAGCGTAGGAATCCAGGGTGAGACTACACGCAATGTCTCTGCAAGATGCTATAAGAGCAAGTCTGCCAGTTCCTGCAAAAATGATGAAGTCAATATCATGGGACGACTCCATTTTCCCTCAAAGACATTCAGTTGAAGGGGGTCACAGCCCCATGTGGCTCTCAAATATGTTGGTGTCCAGGATGGGAAAAAGTGATATATAGCCTTTTGTAACCCCATGGTGGAGGTAGAAGCAAAAGTCTTCCTCAAAGATGGTGACTTTCAGGGTCAGGAGATAGACCCATCATGTATTCCACACAATATGGTGATGTTCAGGATGGAACAGCTTAAGGTCATTCTGAGGGGCAATGTGTTCCAGACCATGATGGCTTCTCAAAGATGTTTTCAAGGTCAGGACAGATTCCTGTTTCCTCCAAACAACTGAAACTGGGTATAAAAGCATAACTGCACCCCATGCTACTCAAAAAAGAGGTGTCCATGCATTATGAGGATGTTTATACAGAAGGTGAGATCCAGGGGTGAGGTATGGGTACATAACAATAATGGGCATGGGTTCCATGAAGATGTTGGCTTTTGGATCAAGAAATAACTATATTTTTTCTCATAATGGTGAAAATTATTTTATAAATCATATTATTGAAAAGGAGTTTCTAAAACCTTGATCCAACCCTGTTTCTTCTCAAAGATGGTGGTGCCAAGGTTGCCAGGTTCATTCTTGTCAGTCCAAGAATGGTGGTTTCACATCTTAAAGATGTGGGCTCCTGGATGGATGAAGGAGCAAAGGTCATTTTGAAACACCACTTTTTACTGAAGATGGTGTGATTAGGATAAGGATGGAGGAGAATCAATGAAGAAAACGTGTTCCTCAAAAATGGTGGTCTCAGGGTCCTTTATTTTTCCAGGTCTAAAGGTATGACAGCACGCTGTGTTCCTCAAAGATGCTTTTTATGGGCAAGTTAAAGCTGTTTTTCTCAGAAGGGTGGAATAGATGTGTAACATGTAGCATGGGAGCGAGACAATTCTCAATGTTAATCCAAGGTTAGAGATGGGTAGAAAGGGTGTCTTTGTACTCATGGTGGTTTCCAGAGAAGAATGACAGAATAAGATCTAATTTTTCTGTACAACGTTAGAGGGTTGATGGTCCCCCAGTTTGGTCCAACGGTAGGGTCGAGACACAACACCTTACAGATTTACCAAAAATAAAAGCAAGGTAGACTTGATAATCAGGTAATCCCATTTCAAATCGAGACAAAGTCATCATTCTGAACGTCCTCCTTAAGTCACCTTTCTCTTATTGTTCTGTTCTGCACTCGTCTCAGATGGATATATTACAATTTTCTTTTATTTATCCTATTTTTGGTAAGAAATAAAGTTGCAGTATAGAAAGGACAGACAGACAAGCGAAGTGATTCTGTATTTTGGTCGAGGGTCCGATAAATCCCCTCAGGGTTAAGACCTCAGGTAGAGTTGAAGTTCAGAGGGCAATGTTTCCCAAAGCGAGAAGCAGCAGGAGCATCCAGGCCTCAGTGCAGAGCTTCAGTCCAGCACCCCAGTTTGGGGAGCTCCAGTCAGGGTTCTCCTCTGGGATAATTTCATTCTGGAGGGAAAGGTCAGAATTAGAGTCGGATCAGTCCGAATAAAATTTCATTTGTTAAATATCATCAGCCAGTGGCAGAATCACTGTATGACATCACAACTATCATGAGGTCATTTTCTAGCTAGCATGTTAGTTTATTAAGTTGTAAGTCTTTGGCTCAAATCTTAACCATTGTTTTTTACCTCGTCTTCACAGATGAAGCCTTTGCTGCACTTTATGTCATTTCCCTGAATAACGAACAAGAAGAGAACCTCAATCAGATGTTTTCTCATTCGCTACATAATCAAACTTACTCCCTGTAAGCAGCTAGCTTTGTTACTTGATGCTAACTCGTTTAACATTTAATTTACTTACAAACAACAAATCTGAAATTAGCAACCTTATTATTTGCTAGATTTTTATCAACACAAGCTGATTATATTTTCAACAACAAATATAAAAAGTATGCACTTGATGCTATTCATACATCTCTCATTTCTTTCAGATAAGAAAACTGAATAAAAGTTTCATTTCCGTCTTGCCCGTGATGAAGAATGGAGATGTGCGGTCCTTACCTGCTCCAACAAAGCGCTATTCAATTAAACCTGTCTTACACTGATGGAGGTTTTTTTTTTTTTTGTTCCAGCCAGAGCTGTTGTACATCAGATCTGAGTCACGCTGACATTTGCAGTAAGACCGCTGAGGCTTAGCGGAGATCATTGTCTCTACACACCTTAAAATAGAGCATACGCCGTGCGAGCCGCGTCTTTCGGCACCGCTAATTAGCACTTTCTCTGTTTGCTTTGATAAAATCCACACGCCTGAGCGAATTAAACAAAACCTGAGGAGAGATTACAAACCGGGATCTTCCAGCTGACACCAATACATCTCGTTAACGGGAAAACAAACAAAATCAAAAATAAATCCCATTACATTATTCACCTTGTTAACAAGCTAAGTAACTGAAACGTGATTGTATGACATCACTGTGAACTCTCTCTGAACTCTAGTGCACGGATTAGCATTAACATGCAATAAAATGATATGACAGCAAACAAGAAGTTAGTTGGCAGATGTTAGCGTGGTTGCTAACATGCTAGCTGTGCAGTAAAAGATAGTCATGTTAGTTATTTAACTGTAAGTAAATATTTTCAGTAAATGATTGAATAATGTATGAAGCGTAATGTAAAATTTTTGTAACAATTTAAAATTGTAACACATGAACGCTAAATTTGACGTCACCTAATTTATTAAACGTTTCAGTTGTATGATTGGCTGATATCTCACTGAAGCTCCGCCTTCTTCCACCGGGATGTTCCTGCATTTAGTTCTGTTCATGTTTTGGATTTAAACTCTACAATAAAACACCTAGCCTGCTAACGTCTTTTTTCGTTATCGCTACCTCCTTCGTTCTCCATAAATGTCGAATTAACGTCTCAGAATGCCTCTTAAGTGGATTTTCTGTAATGTGCTCTCAGCTCAGAGAAAACCATCCGTCCATCCATCATCATCTGTCTCTTGTCTTATCTCGCGCTTATTAAACGTTAGACAACAGGAACCATTACAGCAGCGATTCCCAGATAACGTGAGCGCCTCGTGTAAGAGTCGTTAAAAACATGTTCACGCCGCTGTCTGACAGGAAGTGACATCTGTCAGTTGGCAATGCATATTAACGATCAGCCGTGGTAGTGATGTAATAAGGCGAGAGTTTCTGTGTAAATCAGTTATCCAGACGTCTGGCTTAAATGATTCCTATGGAGCAGACGTATCCTCAGTATTATGCTAGGTAGGCTAAGATCCAGCATGTTACGCTAGCTAATATGAAGAAACCGTTTCACGTTGTATGTAAAATATTTTACCAGGTAATATTCATAATCTTCCGCATGCGCAACCATTTTAACTGATTCTTCACAGGCCACGTTCGAGTCAAGCTGGGACTTTTGATTGTGCAGAATAACCGTACACAGCTCCTTATTTCTCTATATAATCCCCTGATACACTAATGCACTTATCCCTGTGTTTCACTAGTGCTTGGACACCATCAAGGTAGAAAGTCTTCTTTCAGACTGCCTGCTTCACGTCTGAAAAACTGGCCTCCCAGGAACTCCTTTAATGGCTCAAACGTCATTCATGGACATACGGAGTTCTTTAATACGTTTGCACCGTTCACATGTTTTAATGCGAAGAAGAGTCTCATCACCGTTCTTGTTTGAAAGCTTCTTCAAGTCTCTGTTTGACTTGGACAGTTAAACACAGTTGCTAAGTTTACCAGACTGGAGGCACGGTGACTGAGCATGTGTTAGTTAGACGAAGTGAAGTATGTGATACGCTTGTTGACATCGCCGCTAATTTAATCGTAGTTGCCTTATGTTGTCTTTCTTTCACCCAAACACACATTAGCACGTGCATATGTCTGCTGCATTCTTCACACATGCACCTGAAAGTGTTTACAGCGCTGACTCGACAGGTGTTAGCGTACAGGGTTCTGCGCTCACTTAACGCGATGTCTTTAACAGGGTTAATTCGACAGTGGCGAGTCATGATTGGATTCTGTATGCTGACTTATTTCCTTTTGAAACAGGAAGTGATGCAGTAAAGTGTTTTAAAGTGATTTACACCAAGCAGTCAACTGGTACAAACTCGGCCCTCTTTCGAACACATTAGTAAGGGATTTGGGTAAGTGAAAATGTCTTTTTTCTTAAGGCTTTAAAAGGCATAAGAGCGTTAAGTAATAGTAAGGATTTAAGTCCTCGCAGTGAGATGACAAAGTTATAATTGTGGCGATGGCTGTGATGTGTTCTCAAGCAGGGAGGATGTCAAGAGAAACGCTTGAAGCAAACATCATTTAGAGATTTCTGTCAAGAGCGAGATGAGAGCCAGAAGCATGATCGTGATTTTTTCCTCTCTCTCTCTGTCTACCTCTTTTTTAATCTGAGCAGGACTGGGAGAGACTTACGAGACACTGCGTTGAGCTGGATCCTTGATGCGCAACTGACAGGCTTTTGAATTGTGGCAGGAAATGTAAAAAATGGCTGTGCTCGGCTCCCTCCAGGCGATCTCTAATTATAAACTTCCTGCATGAATGCCTCTTCTGTCCTGCGTTCGCTAATTACCATATCTGCCATAAATTGTGGGCCAGACACACAACCACCGAGTCGAGTCGATACTGGCATCTATTGCGCCGTCCCCTGAGGGTCTGTGAGAGGACACATTTTTCAGCAGTTTCCTCTTTTTATTGTTCTCCTATGCACTTGTTCTTTAACTCGTTTCTCTTTCAGACGTTAATTAGAGAGCCATCAGTACTATGGGAGGCCTGTTTACCGACAGGTGAAGTGAACAAGTGTGTTTTGTGTTTGTCTGGGTAAGACGCAGAAACAATGGACAAAATGTTAATTCATTCATTATCTGCGAGAGACTGTTTTGCATTCGCTGCTTGATTAGTCCTCAAATTGTACATGCGGTGCTGATTGAATACACTGTGTCATCAGGGAAATTCCTTCTCTAATGTCGGAATATGTTTTCTTTATTAATACGGTGCCATGTCTGTCTACAACAGTGCCTTGAGGAAGTTTGTAAACCTAATTTGTAAACTAAGCCTGATTTGATGATATTTCATATTTTCCCCCTTGAGTAAGATCTGAAGCAGGTTTCGTGCCAGATGCCCTTCATGTAGCCAGCTTCCCATTTCCTAATGGCACTGGCACTGCGTGTAGTTGCTGGGTTGTACAGTTAAGGGCCTTACCCATGTGTCCAACAGTAGCGACCCGTTCGCTAGCGACCCGCTCGCTACACAGAGCTTCAACCACCTGATCCACCACTGACCCATTCAATATTTCAATATCTCTCTTAAAACGATTCTACAGTAAGTGCTAGTCGAACGGTGAACGGTCATGCGGTTAGCATGGATTTTTCTGCGTACTCTAATAACCTTCATCTCTAATCCTTATTTTAAAGAATGACAAGCATTTATTATGATCTACTCTTTTCCTGTTAAAGCAAACTTCCCTCAGCTAATCTGCTTATTCCATTGTTCCTGGCATTAGCTGGCAGTTTTCTACCCTTATACTACCTAATGACCAGCTGGAAACCTAAAACACTTCTGACTTAACCCTTTAAGTCTGTCTTAAATAGTACATTATTAGAGGTCTTGGTGGTTATATCTTATTCCTCCTCTGCACACTGACTGTGCAGTTTGTCACCTGGATGGCGAGTAAAATGTAAGTAATTAGGGCCAAATTTCACGATCCTCATTCCGTTCAAAGTTTTGATGAGACTCATATGAAGCTTCTGCAGTCCCACTGAACTAAACAAAGTTGGAACCATGTGGATTTAGCTCAGTGGGACTGTAGAAGCTTCAGTTGTGGAACTTGGCCCCACTTATTTACAATGTACTCAGGCTCCAGGTGACAAACTTCACGGCAGGTGTGCAGAGCAGGAAAACTTTTCACCATCTTGTAAACCAATACTTATAAAAGGCCGCCGCCCTCATCCAAGCCTACTCAAAAACACGGATCAATTTAAAGATTAAACAAGAATCTGCTAAGATTCCTCCCGCCATCTTGGATAAACCAGGATCAACTCGGTTTAAAACTGGTTCCCAGTGAACACTCACGTCATATTCAGGTTTGGTGATGTTAGGGTGTGCAGTAGGGTTGGTGCGAGGGACCTCTGGGTTTGTTGATTCTGTTGACTTCGGGATGTCCGTCCCAAACGCCTGGATGGCATTACCTGCGGAGAGGTGCATAGGTACATCCTAGATTAGCTGATGCAGTTTTTTTTTCAACAATAGCCGTTGAATGGAAGCTCTACCTCTAGTATAACTCTATAGTACTTGTGCTTGTGTAGAGGATGGGGATCTATAGTTATTATCATAGCTTAGCTGACTTTACACCACTTTGCATTATATTAATGTAAACTTCATATGTATTCATCCCATGCTGATGTCAGAGCAGGACACTGCTAGCATAGGTTCAGTACAGTAGAGCTTAATTCACTTTAAACCAAGCATTAGAAGTCAGGATACACAGGATTTAGCTTTTCAGCAACATTATAGTAACTGATATTCATACATATCATGTACGATCATACGATATTCCTCTTCTCCACTTTTTGTGATGTTTTGTGCTACAGATTCATTCTTTTAATATCCAATCCAGCATTTTTTCGTCTGACTGTGGAATGATTGCTTCCCAGAACCTTATTTCCTCCTGCTCTGGCTCCATCACGTGAACAAAGACAAAAGAACAATAAATCTGGTAACTGATAGTGGTTGTAATATTTAAAAGTCAACAAAGAGGTCTGAATGTGTTTCTCGACATGTCTGAGCTTATTCATTAAATCAACTGAATTCCCCAGACCAAATCCACCCGGACGACGCAGACTTTTATACACAGACGTTATTTTCACATATACTGGTATAGTAGAGTGAAATTCCCGCCTCTGTATATTCCAACTTGTTAGAAAGCCCTGGCATTCAGAGTGCAGTGATGGCCATGATACACTGCCCCCGAGGCAATTATGGGGCAAGTGCCTTGGTCAAGGGTACAACAGTGTTTCTGTGGGACTAAAACTCGCAATCTTTTCATCTGTGCATTTGAACTTTAACCACTGAGGCATCCTTTATGAGGATCTGATCAATAAACCTGGTTTCTTGCAAAGACATCTTTTATTCTCACATTGAACAATATATTAGAGTAAAATTCCTACTTTCACACTGTTAGGCAGGCAGGGTCAGAGTGCCTGCCCGGGTCATCGTTTACAAGGGTCTGGTCTATAGATCTGGCTTCTTTTATACTGTAGATAGTCGGAATTTATTGCTACATATTCAAGGACAGTATAGTGAAAGTCTTTCTGCATTTGTCAATTTGTTAGAAAACCAGGGACAATGCACCGCGTCAGCCATGACATGTTGCCCCTGGGGTGGTTCTCTGGTAATCCTGGGACATCAACTTTGATCTTTAAACAGGAAGCCACCCCTTCCAAGAACCTGACCTATAGATCTGGTTCCTTTTATAAACAGTCAAATTGTATTGCCATGTATTCCAGTGCAGTGAATTTCATAGAAAGCATAGACAGTCCTACTGTAATATCACATTTAAAATTAAACATGCTAACCAACTGGACAGCCATGTTATAGCACCTCTTGAGCAGTTTAATGGTTGAGAGCCTTGATCGAGATCCTGAGAGTGGCATGTTGATGGTGGTGGTACTGGAATTTAAACTCACCACCTTTAGGACCATCAGGTCCTAATCTTGGTCCAGCCAGACATGGAGGTAATGGAAGGTCTGATTATGACTGGGAGACAGTTGCTTCTGTTGCATCAGAGTTGCTCATATCTTGCTCATATGTCCATCATAATTTGTAAGGTTTTGCTAAACAGAACAGCTTTTTGTACCAGTGATGCGCCAAGGTCATCCATTTTACAACAGAATGTGTCACGCTGCCTAACACTTTCCAGACCAGGAGGAGCACAATGGTCCTTAATAGACAACAGCGCCTGAAGCAGTTGGGGTTTTTTGAGGCACACTGGTGGCCTTTTTCATTCTCAAGAAACCACAAACTGTACTCTGTAAGCTGTACAAAAGTCAGTGTTCATTCCCATCTCATTCTAATTAGACTTTTAGAGTATTCCTCTTGCTTTCCACCATGTCTCATTCCGGCTTCCTCCTCTTCAGGATTAGACTTAATATTAGGATATAGAATATAGGAGTATAAACGTAATCGTATCCTAATGTTCCAGTTTGTTTAAGATCTTGAGCCAAATGTACTGTCTTTCATCAGATCTTAGATATTAAAGCGCATATTTTTCACACTTTGTTATCATTGGTCTCCACTGTGTGTGTATACACTGCCAAAATGTGAGAAAAATCATATCTTTGTGTTTCTTTTTCCATTAGATTGAACATGTCATTCACATATTCCACCTGATATGACATCGATCAGGCAAAAATGGAAAAGGTCCTCTGTCTCAACTTCCGGGCAATGTTACTTTAGGGAAGCCCCTTTTCCTGTTTTCTGGTTGGGTAAAAAATGAGCCTATGCTAACTTGTTAAAAAGGAGTATAATACGGCAGCTTTAAATGTTCATTTTAGTTATTTAGTGTTTCCTCTTCTTCTTTCAGTCACAAGTGATTTCTGTTGTTTTTGTTGTTTACTAACAGTGCTGCTGTTAATAAGAGGTTCTTGGACATTCTTTATGGATCTCACCATGCTAACTCACTGTTTGACCCCTGAACTCAACATTAGCTCATAACTAACACACACTCTGAGCACACACTTGTGTCCAGCCCCTCACTTCTAAACCGCCGTGGTCCATTACACTTTCATACCACTTCAGCAGCAGCAGCAGGAGGGTCCGGCAGGAATGATCTGACTGTCAGACTGAGGAACAGAGCAGAACAAATCCAGGAGCGTAATTATCCCCTGTGCGGCTACAACAACAACTTCACTGGTCAGTTGGCAAAGTCATGAGGCGCATGTAACACTTCCAGCTCTTTTAACACAGTTCCAGCACACTCGCCCAGCGCTTACACACCAAAACATCTGCATTTATTCTAGGTCTGAGGGTTTATCCTAAAGTTCTTTTCTATCTTTGTAATGTGCTTTTATATTCAGTCCTCGGCTGCAGGTGTAGATATATATATATTAGGGCCGGGACTTTAACGCGTTAATTTAGATTAATTAATTACACAAAAAATAACGCGTTAAATT
>JAQMYI010000040.1:31556516-31567189 GCA_030014275.1 Clariallabes melas | reverse complement strand
TTTAAACAAAACATACTTAAGTAAAAGTAAAATTACAGATTTTAAAAACTACTTTAAAAAGTAGAAGTACACAAAATATCTACTCAATTACAGTAATGCGAGTAAATGTAATTCATTACTTTCCACCTCTGAGTATTGCAGCATTAAAAATGAGCATGTGGGTTACTCACAGAAAGAGCTTTCGAAGAACTATCAAAGTCCTTTTTTTCCTACGCTAGGAATCCTCAGCTTACACATTTTCTCTTGCCTACACACTGAGGAGCTGAGTGATGACAGTGCCTGTACACATCAACCCCACATTCATACGAAACAAAAGCATTAGTTCATGCTGATGAGCTGTCTGATGTTTGACGAGCCCACTGCAAATCGGCTGGACTAACAAACTGTTGGCACTTCATCAAAACAAACTAAGCATTCTTCTGATGATCTGGAGCTCTTTGTAGTGAAAATGTAGACATTGCATGGTGCATCTTTAATTTCTTTATGGTCGCCTCTTTATGCAGGTGACTATGGCTATTATTGAAGATTATACTCTTCGTGACATTTCATGCTAAACAAACAAAACATCCTGTCGTACACTTTTGTCTCCTACTTCTCCCTTTTTAACTCCTCCAGGGTAATTTCCTCAGACAGGAGCGCCGGCAGACATAATCCTGTATGCACTGTGTGCGCATTTTTAAATTATTTTTATTCAGTTTTACATCAGTGCTGTCCGGCGGTCAATGCCCATTTCTAGCTTTCTTTCACATTTATAGTTTATCGTGTGTTCTGTAGGCCTATAAACAGATAGCCTATAAATAAACAAAATAAAACATGCACAATTTTTCAATTTTTTGCGAATAGAAAGAGACCTGTTGTATGCAGTGGGGATTCTGCTCAGAGCTACAGGAGCACCAAGACTACATACCTGTAGAGTAGGGTAATTAGAGGTTTTATGGTGGAAGTGTATCACTAATGTGCACATGTATGCATTGCACGTAGATATTAAAGGTATGTAATAAAGGCGGCTCTTCTACACACTATGAAATATAATCCTGCTGGCATGCCTGTCCCTAGGAATATTTGTACAATGCTTATTACTGTAGATTAAATAGATTTTACATTATTACCGGCAATTTAAGTGGTCTTAATGTGACTTACTTAAAATTTACAGGTTATGGTAAAACTGTACTTTAATGTAAAATGCTCTTCCTTTAGGAATTTGTGGTTTTATCATGAGCATCATTTCAGTTGTTATGGTGAATGTGTGGTATCCTACACAATAATAATTAACAATAATTTGCGATAAGTTACATTTTATAGTGTTATACTGGAAATGCAAGTAGACAGAAAATTACTTTAAAAACAATACAACTTTATTACTGTAATAAATAAACAAAATTAATAAATAAATAAATTGATATTAATTATAACCTTGGAAACACAGATCAATACTAAAATATTTATAGTCCAAGTTCAATCTTTTAAAATCTTTTAAATATTGGTAATACAAACGATATTCTGCATGATAAACAAACATTAAATTGGTTCATATTAGGCTATGTGTGGTTTGGTTTGTGAATGTTAATTCACAAACCAAGTAAGTGCAATTGCAGTGTATTTCCTATAAACAACCATATATCTGAAAACATTTCATGGCATTACTGTAATTTATGTAAAATTTATAAGATAGGATGTTATCTCAAAATCTTGCTACTGCATAAAAGCAGTTTACAACATACTGTAGGAGCGGTAAAAGGGAGATATGCCAGCTAGGGTAGAGGCAGCAAAAGGTTTCACCAAGTGAGAAGTAGAAAGCTGTTCAGTGTGAAAAAGGCAATTACAACTCTCAGCTGTGGTTAAGCAGCTAACACTAAGGAGAGCACATCGATGACCCATTACATTGAGAATGCAGCACAGAACAAAAGCAATTAGCGCTATGCTGACTCGCTGCAGGCTCTTCCGAAGTAGTATCAAGCTCACCATATGCTCATTTGAACAAGTGAAAGACAAATTTTCTAACCTCAGTGAAGTGTTGAATGGTACAAAGGAGAGAAGAGGCCAATGCAGACTAAGAAAATCAGTACTCTTGTTATGATGAGTATGAATTATTTTCATTATGACATGAAATAAAAGTTTTTTGGTGTTTGTTCACACAAAATCTCACCAATGACGACAAAATTATCACATGTTTGCACAGACACACAGTCACCTTAACACACACGTATCACAGATTACAACATAATTCTGTATCATTTATATTTATATTATATATAATTATGAATGGGGGGGAGGGGGCTACAACTAATTAATCAAAAACTAATTAAATCAAAACAGAACACACGCACTTAAACATGCAATTTTCAAAACTATCATTTGATCCTTTCCATGGCTTTCATCTTGGGAGAATTTTAAGAGTGGAATAAAAGTAATTAAATAATAAATTTAATAGTACTGTAGTTTTGTATGACTACACACCAGTCTCTCTCTCTCTCTCTCTCTCTCTCTCTCTCTCTCTCTCTCTTACACATACACACACACACACACACACACACACACACACACACACACACACACACACACACACACACACACACACACACACAGATCTTCAAATGACTATTATGGCATTTAAAAATCTATTTTTGACGCTTTTGTACCCAGAAAAATAACAGAAATATACCCAGGGCTCGATTTGAGGGCCTGTTGAAAAAAATGACAAAAAAAAACAGATTTCTGTTTGTTTGTCCTAATTATTGTTTTTGCCACAATAAAACTATTTTGCACCTTTAAAGTAAATAGTAAGCACATTGTGTAAATTAAATTGTAAATCAAACCCTCCCAAAAATATACAGTACATTTTAATTTCAGGTTATAATGCAGCAAAACAGGACAAACACCAAGGGGGTGAATATTTCCGCATGGTAATTCAGACTCCCTTTGAGTCACTCCTGTTCAAAATTGCTGTTTCAGTGTCTATGTAAATGAAGTACTGCTGAACACCCTCCGCCCCTCCAGGAAACAGCTGAGCAGAGAAACCAGCCAGCCGAGGGGTCTTAGATGAGGTCACAATAGAAGGAAATCTAATCTAAGGGTCTTATTTCAAATCCAAACAATACATAAAGCAAGAATATTATTTTTCTCTCTCTCTTTGTACACACAGATTAGAGTGGGAGACATGAATCTAAATGTCTATTCTCGCCTGAGGGTCTTTGTGCATGGAGTTTGCATTTTCTCCTCGTGCTTGGTGGGTTTCCTCCGGGTATTCCAGTTTCCTCCCACATGGTTAATTGGTGTTCCCAAATTGCCCGTAGAGATTGTGTGTATTAGTGTGTGCCCTGCGATGGATTGGCACCCTGTCCAGGTTGTCCCCTGCCTTGTGCTCTCCTGGGAGAGGCTCCAGGCCCCTCATGACCCTGTACACAGGATTAAAGCCGTATAGATGATGAGTGAGTGAGTGAGTGAGTGAGTGAGGTGATCTTTAAGACACTGTCATTAATTTTTAGCAGCTAATTAATGACTGTATTCATTTCATCTACGTAATTAATGGTCTAATTATTAAAATAGATTTTCTGGTTAATATTATGTTGATGCTGATTTAGGTGCAGAATAATTTACCTGGCCTTCAGCCTGAGCGATCTGCTCCTGTATGTTTATCCTGACCACAGAATTGCGAGTCATTCCGCATCAGCACGTTCACTTTTGTTCATTTAAAGCCACATTTTTCTCCGTGTCAGGTTTATCGACGTGGATGGATGTGGATCGATGTCGAGAAAACGCAGTTTGATGATGAGAAAGATTATCCCATAAAATAAGGCTTTGGCAACTGAATGCTGTGTAATTCATCCAGTGTGCGTGTATATATATATATATACTGTATATATATGTGTGTGTGTGTGTATGTGTGTGTGTGTGTGTGTGTGTTTTGCTTTGACGTTTATTATACCGAGTCATTTGCCAGATGCTTTTATCTGAAGCGAGGCCCGGTGCAGTCTGAGTACAGAGCAGTTAAAACTTCTCCGCTCTGCGCTCTTCTCTTCCTTTTCCTACAAAAGCTCTTTTGTAACAGTGACCAGTGGGTCTTTTGTTCTTTATATTTTGTTAACATTAGCACAAATCTAGCAAGAAAGTCATTCTCGTCTCCAAAGTTGTAATAATGACAAGCGGATAAATCGTGCTTATCTGGCTAGCGGACATGGAAAGGACATGGACTCTTAACTTGGAATAACGTCATTTATTTTGAATCTGTGTAAGTGGGAAAAAGCACAGATGGATCCATGTTTGTTTTCTTTCATTTTTTTTTTTTGGTCAGCTACAAGCTAGCCCTCTAACTGAAGTTTATTCACCTCTGTAATGATGTTCGATAAGAGACGGTAGAGTTCAACATATCCTACACCACATGAGGATAGATATGAAAGAGAGAGAGAGAGAGAGAGAGAGAGTGGATGAGAGAAAGGAACATAAAAGAACATATTCTGCTAAATATAAAAAGAGGAAGAGAGAAGATGGTAAAGACAGGATTCGCAAAGAGTACAGTATGAATGCCATGGAGAAAGACAAGAGACACAAGAGAAGAGAGAAATGGAATGGGAGAAAGAGATGAAAAGAAAGATGTTTATCATAAAGCAAAATGTAGAGAGAGAGAGTGAGAGAGAGAGAGAGAGAGAGAGAGAGTGAGAGAGAGAGAGAGAGCAAATTTGAAACATGAGATATAGAAAGGAAAAAAGGAAAAATTATTATGAGAGGCAGAGAGAATGGAAACAAAAAACAAAAGAGAGAAGAGAGACAGGAAAAGGAGTAAAGGACCAAGAGAGAGTGATGAAAACTACAGATAGAGGAAAGAGGAACACACAAAAAGAATTATGAAAGAGAAATAAATAAAAGTAAAGAGAGACAGACAGGGGTAGAGATGGCTGAGGTTGACAAGGAGGAGGTGTAAAAATGAAGGAGGATATATGTCATCTCTCTCTCTCTCTCTCTCTCTCTCTTATATATTTATAAAAGAGAGAGAGAGAGAGAGAGAGAGAGAGAGAGTCATGACACATAAGAGAGAGAAACAGATACCTGATATATGACTTGAGAAGCAAAGTGGGAAAAACAGAGGAAGGCAGAGTGGGGATGAAAGACAGGGACAGAGACAGGGAGACAAAAGCAGGAGGAGTGAGAAGCAGGAACAGAGAAAGACAGGGAGAGACAAGGACAGGGCAAAGATACAGGAGGAGAGAAGGACAGGGAGAAAGAGACAGGAAGTGAAAGTCATGAGCAGAGAAGGACAGAGAGAGAGAGAGAGAAAGTGAGACAGGAAGAGAAAGACAGTTTGGGAGGTAAACAGGGAATAAGAGACAGTGTGAAAGGGGTGAATTTTCAGATCAGCCTTTAAAGCCTAGTCTTAAATGTTCTCTTTGAATGATTTCTTTCTTTGAACACACACACACACACACACACACACACACACACACACAATCTTCATGTCATGACCCTTTGCTTTTACTCTATAAAAAAGATTGGATGATGAAACGGCCTGAACGTTGTCTTTATGAAGATCATCTTTCATCCCTTTCAACTTTCCGGCCGTCTTTTCTCCTCCAAACACGCGCCAATCAGATTTGTGGCTCTTTCGGACTCTCGCTAATGCGATCCTGATATTCTGCTCTTATTGGATTGGAGTGGGGGTGGGGGAGTAAATCTCCAGAGTGCTCAGATGGACAAGCTGATGCTTCTTAGTCCTTTTACAAAACAATTATCTGTTCATCAGGGAGAATCGTGACTCAGCTAACGGGCTAAAAACAAAAACTCCTTTATCCTTTTTTTTTTAATCTGGTTTGTCTGAAAATTAAAAAAAAAAAAAAAAAAAAGAGGGATATGAGGGAAATGAGGGATATGAGAGTTAGAGTCTGAGACAGACAACATAGGACACGAAAACTGAGAAACAAGGCTAGGTGATGGAAGGGCTAGAGGATTAGTTGCTTGGTCTATACTAATTGGTCTCAAGTATGAATGGAGGGTTTAGGTGCAGGTCTTGACAAGGGGGGAGGGGCTTGATGCAGAGGTTGAGTCAAACTTTAGGAGTCTTGAGGCAAGTCTAGAGCAGGACTATAAGGTTCTAAGGGCAGATTTTGAGCATTCTTTAGGTCTACAGTAGGTGTAGGTCATGAGCAGGAATGTGTGTTTCTAAGGGAAGGCCTTCAGCAGGGCAGAAGGGGTCTAGAAGCAGGTCTTGAGCCGAGCTTTTGAGGTTTAGGACAAGGTCTTGTACAGGGCTGGAGGGGTCTATGTGCACGCTTTGAACAAGGCTGGAAGGGTTCAGGGCAGTGGTTTTCAACCCCAGTTCTGGAGGACCACCTGATTTAACTAATCAGCTAATTAAAAGCCTTTCCTTAATTGAAGTGGGTGTGATACAGTAGATCAGGGCGGCAGGTGCTGTAGTGGTTAGCACTGTCGCCTTGCAACTCCAGAGTCTGGGTTCAATTCCTGGTCAGATTCCAGTCTCTGAGTGCATGGAGTCTGCATGTTCTCCCCGTGCTTGGTGAGTTTCCTCCCACAGTCCAAAGATATGCAGGTTAGGCTAATTGGCATTCCCAAATTGCCCGTAGTGTGAGTGTATGTGTGTGTCCTGCGATGGATTGGCACCCTCCCCAGGGTGTACCCTGCCTTGTGCCCTAAGCTTCCAGGAATAGGCTCCAGGTCCCCGTGACCCTGAATACAAGATAAAGCGATATAGAAGATGAGTGAGTGATAGATCAGGGAAAACGCCAAAATGTGAAGGGCAGGTGGTCCTCCAGGACCTGGGGTGAGAACCACTGATCTAGGGGCAGTATTTTACAAAGTATACAAAGTTGGACGGGGCAGGTTTTGAAAATGGCACTGGTGGATGTACTGTAAGAGGGAAAACAACTGAACAGTAGAGTAGAGAGAGTGCGCAGCTTACCAGTCACAATTTGTGAGGACACAATCTCACAGGGTTGGTGGAAGGTGGGCCACATCGGCAGACGTGTGAGGCATAAACATGAATTCTATTTAGTTCATGAAAAAGACTCTAAAGATTTTGGGGGTGGTTAAGATTCATTACTTGTTAGCACTGGTGAAAAAAAAAGCAGATTGAGACACCGACCACACCTCAACTCATCGACAGAAATGAGAGTTCATACTTTCCATTAAGTCATAATTTCATCACAGTTATTTTCTGCTAAGATTAAAAGGCAGCAACGTTCCTTTATCTCAATGAGCCTCTTATCTAAACTACAGTGGCATGATTAGATTTTTGTGAGCGTTGCTTATGTTCATGTCAGTGAGATACGAGCCATTAAGATAAATGATTCCCTTGCAACTGTATTACACTAGACCATTTGTACATATTACATTATAATGACAGAATCATCAATAAATAAATACATAAGATCTCTGTGATCGTAAATGTATGGTTTCTTTTTTAATATTTACTTTCTTTTTATATATTGTTTTATTTGCAGCTTTATAGGACCTTTCTCATCGTTGACATGTTTCTCAAGGTTTAAATAAAATTCCTAGCAGCATTACCATGAAAGATGACGAAGCGCGCTCAGGCTAATTTAATAGCCATGTTGACAAGTGCATGCACACGGAGTCCTCACGTGCCTGTGATTGAAATTCATGCCTGTAGAATTAAATCAGATCGTGCATGCATGAGTGGCTCCATGTTTTAGAGACAACAGGCAGATTTTCCTGGACGGTAACAGGGTGAGGACAGACTGATTCGATTACAGATGATGTTTGATTGATGGATGGTCTGTTCAGCCCGACAAAATGACTTTTTTCCTTTGGGCAAAGATGAACGAGGAGTCCAGATCCTTCTATTTAACATAATACTGCTTGTGTCTCCGGGAAATGTCTGAGACAACTACATTAAAAAAACAAATTCAGAGTTTTACCAGGGTTGATCTGAACTGATTTGTGGAATTTAAATCAATCAGACTAAATCTACTTGTATAAATCTTGCATAAAGCTGCCAAAAGGGGGCACTGTCACAGATTTGTGCATGTTTAACAAAGCTGGGTTACTGCAGCCCCACAATTACAGTTTATATATTCATAAAAGGCCAGGTGTAGCTCAGTGGTTAAGGCATTGGACTATGGTTCGGAAGATCCCAGGTTCAGACCCCACAACCACCAAGTTGCCACTGTTGGGCCCTTAACCCTCAACTGCTCAGATATATAATGAGAAGAAAAAAAAAAGTAAGTCGCTCTGGATAAGAGCGTCTGCTAAATGTAAAAGAATAACATACATAATTTCTGTCCATTTATAGTTACATTTAATTACAATCTTGATGCATTTGTTACCATCTTTATCCACCAGGTAGTAACCGAAATGAGGGGTAGCTCAGTGGTTAAGGTATTGGCCTACAGCTCGGAAGGTCCCAGGTTCAAATCCCATGACCACCAAGTTGTCCCTGTTCGGCCTTGGAGTAAGGCCCTTAACCCTCAAATGTACAATGAGAAAAAATGTAAGTAACTCTGGATAAGGGCTGCCAAATGCCTACATATAACCCAGAGCATTTGCACCTACCTGTAACCTGTGGATCCACATAATTAGAAGAATGTCTATCAGTAGAACATATGCAAGCTTCAGATTGTCTTTTATCATTTTCAACAGTTTCTCTAAGAAAGACAATCCGGCTTGGTCAAAATGTTGAATCCACATACTGAATGAACTGATATGTCTTAAGTCGTTGTTTAAAGATTCTGAGCCCGAGACTCAGTTTTATGGAAATCTAGAGTAAATAATTTTCACCACTGAGGTACCAGAACAGAAAAGAGTCTAGATGCACATGTTTCTCGATCCCTGAGAGATGGTGGGACCAGCCGTGCTGGAGGATCAGAGGAAACGTGGTGCGGTGCGTGGTGTGATTAGAGCTGAGAGGTAAGTGAGTGCTGGGACGTTTTTAGCTTTGTAGGCAAGGATCAGGGTTTTGAATTTGATGCGGGCAGCTACAGGAAGCCAGTGCAGGGAGCGGAGAAGTGGGGTGGTGTGGGAGAATTTGGGAAGGTTTAAAACAAGACATGCAGCTGCATTCTGGACCAGCTGCAGAGGACGAATGGTGGACAGAGGAGTGAGTTGTGGTATTCAGTATTGTTGCAATAATACACAATCAGTGAGAGTACTGAGCTTGTTTCCCTGTGACGAGACGTCCCACCTAGGAGTGAAGAGAGACAATCACACTTGAAGTGTATTTCTTATGTCCAGTCTGCTCTGTAATTTCATTTCTGATGCTGTCACAGCAGACAACCCCATCTTATAAAGATAGGCTGTTGGAAATGGAAGCAGGATTTTCAGTGCTTTTTTGGCGATCTCAAGATATTCCACTTTGATTGTAATCCAGAATGTCAGCAGAGTTGAAGTTGTCTCAAACACAACTTTTAAGGTCGCAACTATTATACAATGTGGGCTTGGAGCATGCGAATCAACTCTTGCAATAAGCCGGTAACTTAAGTCGGCATTTTCTTTAGAATGCATTTTTCTTTGTGTTGGCAGTCTTAAAGTCTCCTCTGATGTCTCACCATTGGGTATTTTTCTTTTACTTATTTTAGTGTGGGAATTTTGTACCTTTTCAACTGTACTTTGGGGGTACAAGAATAGCTCAGTGGTGAAGGTGTAGGTCGACTACAGATTCAAACCCCGCTGCAATGTTCGGAACCTTGAGCACGGCCCTTAAACCTTAACTGCTCAGATGTATAAGGAGATAAATGTAAGTCGCTCTGCATAAGGGCGACTGCCAAATGCGTAAAACATGGACACGACTCTCGGCTCAGAGGTCACCAGAAAGTTTCATTCCAAGTCCACACACCTATCTCAAATTCACCTCCAGAGACATAAATAAAACCTTGTCGCTGGGCACCTGGGGAAACCATAACGTGCTGTTGAAACTCTGAAAGCTGCAATCAGCGGCATGCGGCGCAATGCCATGAGACAAATTGGTTTGTATTGTCAGTTGCTTCTCGCTCTGAGTTCTGCACTGAATTTTAATCAGAACTCGAGTCAAACACGAGCAAACTCTCGCCAAGGTGCAGCAACTCTGAACTTCTGTTTACTGACTCGAGCTCGCTGAAGAGCCCACACAAGACACGCTGACGAGAAGGAGGAGGAGGAGAAGGAGGAGGACAAGGATCCCACGGCCTAACGACAGATGGTGTTTTTTTTTACAGTATGACTCCTGGCTCGCTGGGTTTGATGACCTCGAACACTTCTACTGCTGTTGCTGCTGCTAATGCTGCTGCTGCTGTCGACTATTTTTGAAGCTTAAGCTAAAAAACATACAGCAAGCTCCAAAGTTTCAGAAAGTTCTACTTCTCCTTCTTCAGTTTCAATACAGACATGCACAGCTCGTAAAAAGAACCATGCTATAGCATCTAGTCTTTGCTAGTAATATTTAAGAAATAACATTTATTAGCACTAGTATGACCATTACAATTTAAAATGAAATATGCTAGATCATTGATCATCAAAGGGATGGCAAGAGAAAGTTAGCATATAAAACTAAGAGGTATGCTAATAAAAACTTATTACAAACATATTAATATGCATGACTTGCTGAAGACGATAGCCATGTCACATTGTAAGACTTGTAAGACATGCCGTGCCATACATTCTTCTTCTTTGTCTTTCGGCTGTTCCCTTTCAGGGGTCGCCACAGCGAATCATCTGCCTCCATCTAACCCTAT
>JAQMYI010000040.1:31543880-31556416 GCA_030014275.1 Clariallabes melas | reverse complement strand
CTCTGATGAACTCATTCTTGATCCTATCCGTCCTTGTCACTCCCAAAGAGAACCTCAACATCTTCAGCTCTGCTACCGCTAGCTCTGCCTCCTGTCTCTTCTTCAGTGCCACTGTCTCTAAGCCGTGCCATACATTAGCATGCAAATTTAGGTGACATGATAATACAAGACATGCTAGAAAAACCAGAATAGAAGAGGTGTGTTTAAAAGCATGCTACATATGTTTAGATGTTCAGGACCTGCTTACAGGCCAGCATTGCAAAACATGCTAATAACAGACTTAGCTACATAGAAACCATGCAAAGTATGCTAAGAGATGTCACATACACTACAATATGAAACTAGTAGACTTGCTAAATGCACTAGAGTGGGCAAACAGCCCACGCGGCCATGATAATACCTGAACTTATGGAGTAGCTTAAATTTGATCATTTAAGATACACTAAATATGCTAGACCAGGTGTTTACATTGTTTATATAAAACCTGCTAATTATGGGAAACCAGTTAAAATCTGCAAGTTATGCTAACATGGAAGAAATGCTAGAGAAAACACTAGAATTGCTAGGAAATGTGATAAGGCTTGCAAACAGTACACTTTAGCATCGGAATTTAGCATAAAGAAGACTTTAGGAAAACTCCTAGCATGGAAATGCAGCGCAAATGAAAGGCTAATGGTCTAGCTTGTAAAATCAAGAGACAAGCTACAGTAGGATTCTTGCTAAATACACATTGCTAAATACAAGAGATCTGGTTCCAGATCACCTGGTTCCATGCTAGGATTCAAAACTAGCAGACATGCTGAGACCAAACCTGTTAAGAAACATGCTGAATGAACTGTGACAGAACAGCATTAGAAAAATGTTATCTTAAGACAAGCAAACATCCAGCACGTGTCATGTTAAGACATGCTAGGAAACATGCTAACTTGTAAGACGTGATGGTAAAGCTGCTGTAATAATATTTGGGACAGTTATTTTTATGAACTAGGGCAGAAATGGAGCTCAGATGATCAACCGTGTGTGTGTGTGTGTGTGTGTGTGAACAGTACTGAGGCCTGTGTGTTATGCTAAGCAGCAGGTCGTACAGTACTTGTTATTTTTGCCTGCAGGGAGAGGAGCTCTGTCAGGCTGAACACTGGCTCCATAAATCAAAGCTCATGTGTAACTGAATCATGCTCCTCACCTCTCACACCACGACCTCATCTTCTTTTTTTTCCCCTCTTGTGTTAATTTAAGGCTTTACGTTCTGCAAGAAATACACAGTGACATGAATCAAGAAAAAGATGAAGAATAGCGTTCCAGAACATTCCATGTCTTCGCATGAAAAGGGATTTTTTTTTTTTTTTTTTTGTGAAGTTCAGATCATCACTGTTTTCAGACAGAAGCTCCACCCAGTGAATGTGGAAACATTCTACTGAATGTGAGCAAATAATATTGCCCTATACACATCAGAATTCATCCTCCTACTTTTGTTAGCAGTCACATCATCATTAAATGCAAGAGAATCTGTTCTGCTGACAGCCTTACATGCCCACGCTGTACGATAAGGTGGAATGCTTCAGATTATTAGCAGTTCCCTATCTTCTCCATACACTTCTGCTACAAGCTGACCGCATCTGTCTGTGGGATGTTGTTCCTTAACTGCCTGGCAAAGTCTGAAGCCGAGTTCCCACTTTCACAATTTTTGCTACAAATTGCTATAAATTCACAAATCGTAGTTGTACTGCGACGCAGGCCTGCTGGGGTTTCTCTGGTTTATTCCCAGTGATTCACAGCTTGCTGGCATTGGGGTAGGAACTTTCTGAACATGCTGAAAGAATTTGTGATGGAGCTGTGTCTTTATGTGACTTGTACTGTAGGTGTGCCACATGTTCACTGCATGTTTCCATAAGCCTATACTCGTGGCCTTCAGTTTGCAAACGTAGCTATCATAACCATCCAAGCGTGACAAGCTACAGTACACTGTGATACGCTGCATCATGTAATGGGAAGAGTATGCAGAGCATAACAGCCTTCAAAAAGGCATCTCAGCAATGCATACTAGGGAGCGCAGGAAATGGTGCCATGGAAGGACACGGTTTTGAAACTGAAGCGCTTTGTGGCAAAATAGTTGATCCTGTTTGTGGCTTAAACACTCTGTATCAGTTTGCTCAGTTTTGCATGCCTTTCAGTACAGCCCTTCTGTACAAGAGTCAAAAATTATCCACACTCCGGTTATATTCAAACTTATGTTGGCTGCACTGTCTTATCAGCACTTTCTCTCCAGTCACTGCTGTGTAGGTATAAACGTGTTACTGTACATCAGTTCATTTGTAACTGCGGTGTGGGCAAAAGTTTATGCCCCCTCTTTTTAGCGTGCAGTGATTAAATTTTTTTTGTGGTCTGAGGGTATACCTAGTGCCACTATTTATTGAATACTTTGTTTGCAGAAAGTGTTTTTGTTGCTAGAAGTGTGCATAAATGGATAGAGGAGTTCGGATTAAATGCAGAGGACTGCAATCCAGTGGCATCATGAACTTGCCTGGTCATGCACATCTTCACACTTCTGCCCACACTGTTGACTTTTTTGTTTGTTTGAGGCATTAAAGCATCTATCATATAGTCCTGATCTCACTCCATCGGACTTTCACCTGTTTGGTCCTCTGATGAAGTGAAGACAGCTGTTTGTTCGTGGCTCACAGTTCAGCCTAAAATATTTTAAAAACAATGTGTATAGTGAGTTTGGAATTCATCATAAATTTAGTAGGCTGATAGGAGATGTCCAAAAGGTTGTTTGTTGTTGTTGTTTACATACACATTAGCAGACATTCTTATCTATAGTAACTTACAAAAGTCCTTCCATGAAATAGTTGTGTGTGTGTCTTTGGATAGATCCTTACACAATGTTACTAGGTCACTAACTAAGTACCAGTCAAACACTGTTGAAAAGTTTGTTTTGTTTGTTTGTTTGTTTGGTTGGTTGGTTGGTTTTTTTTTTTTTTTTTTGGGGGGGGGGGGGTAGGGGGTTAACCCAAATATTGAAGAAACAGATACATTTTAAATTGTTATTTAATGTATAAACAGTCTGGTGGATGCATATCTTCCTCAATCTCTGAGAGATGGTGGGACCAGACGAGAATCAGTGGGAACATGATGCATTGCCGGGTGTGATTAGAGCTACAGTAAGAGGTAAGTGGTGCTTGGACATTTTTAGCTTTGTAGACAAGCCTCAGAAGTGGGGGTGGTGTGTGGGAGAACTTGAGACGGTTGAAAATGAGGTGTGCAGGTGCATTCTGGATCAGGTGTAGAGAATGAAAAGTGGACAGGAGTGAGTTGGAGTAGTCCAGTCTTAAAATTAAAAAGAGACTGAACAAGCATTTGAAAAGCTTGTGTAGAAAGAAATGGGCAAATTCTTTCGATGTTGTAAAGAAGAAGTCAACAAGAATGAGTAAGGTTAGCAATGTGCGGGGGAAATGGCAGAGTTACCCAAAGATCGCGGGCAGTGGCTGAAGGAGTGATCTGATTGTTGTCCATTGAGATCACAAGGTCTTGACAGGGGATAAATCACCTGGGACAGCATTTCAGTTTTACTAAGATTGAGTTTCAGCTGCCATCCAGGATGAGATGTCTGATAGACATGCTGAGATCCGGTTGGAAACCTGAGTGGAAAGGAAAGAATGAGTTGCATGTCTTCTGAATAACAATGGTATGAAAATCCATGGGATGATATGACCTTGCCAAGAGGCCGGGTACAGAGGGAGAACAGAAGAGGACCAAGTACTGAGCCTTGTGGGAAACCAGTAGAGAGTCTGCATGGGGCAGATGTGGATCCTCTCCATGTCAACTCATATGACCTATCTTCAAACCACTGCCATGCCGGGCCACAGATTCCAAGGCTTGTAAGCATAGATAAGAGAATCTTGTGGATTCCTGTGTCAAATGCAGCCGAGAGGTCCAGGAGGATGATGACAGATGACTGTTGTTGTTATTGTTTAGTTGGTTTGGGGATTTGTAATTTTTGTTCGATATTAATTATTTTCAAAACAATTTACATGAAGGACTATATATTTTTGCCTTAGTTTTTAATTTACTGAGTATATAAATCAACAAATTATGCAATAGATTTTTTTTTTTTAATAAATGTTTTATAAAACTGTTCAGCTTATTGTACGTCTATGTAGCAGCTTTATATTCTATTCTCTCTTGCAAATAACATTGTATGAGGAAATCATTTTAAAGGTCAGGGTTGAATTGGAAAAACTACTGTGTGTGTGTGTGTGTGTGTGTGTGTGTGTGTGTGTGTGTGTGTGTGTGTGTGTGTGTGTGTGTGTGTGTGTGTGTGGGAAGCAGTTAATCAGAACACACACAGCTGAGTCAGGAACTGGAGCTGGAAGAAAATCTCGTGTGGCTAAATGGAATTGAATTTCGTGTTTCCACTTGAGATCCTCAAAAAAAATTTTTTTTTTTTCTGTATTAAACACTTTGTGGTTTAATACGCTCTCACTAATTTGAACCCTGCATTTAGTGGCAATTACACACTGTAAGTGTCGCTGGTGAGAAAATAATAACGTCTAACACAGACTTAATGGGCTTTGAAGCAAAATTCACTTTTTAGTTATGTTTAGATGCATCTCCAGTCTGTGAGCAAAAAAAAGGAAAAAGAAAAAATTAGAAGTGTGTTTTCTCCAAGTGCTTCTTGGCCAGGGTTTAAACAAGCTGAAAAGTTTTTTCTCCCTATTGTGACCTCATATAAGAAGATCCATCCCCTGGCTTGTTGCTCAGCCCTGCCGTTCTCTGGAGGGTCGTGGCTCAGCAGTGGCTCAATTACAAAGACACTGAAATGGCAAGTTTAAAAAAGGGGTGAAATAAATGGTTGAGGTTTAAATGAATGCATTATCTTAAGGATATTTAAGCAGGAGCATTAACACCCACCCACACACACACACACTGGGGGAGCTCTGAGACCTGTGTGACCTTCTTTAAGAAATAGTAAAACATGGGACCTTTAAATGTTTCATGTAAATGACTCGCCATGAACTGTTCTAGTTGCAGTGAAGATAAATAAAGCTTTATTTTCTCTCTCCACATTGTCTTTCTGTACTGTACATATAGGGTTGAGCTACATTGACATTCATTTAATATTGTATTGCTTATTGCAAGTTACTAAAATAATGCGGCACAGCGGTTTAGTGTCGAGTGCTGTGGATTCACACCTGCAGGGTCTTGGTTTCGATTCCCGCCTCAGGTTTGTGTGCGTGGTGTTTGCCAGTTCCCTCATGCTTGATGGGTTTCCTCTGGGTATTCCAGTTTCCTCCCACAGTCCAAAGACATGCAGTTTAGGCTGATTGTTTTTTCTAAGTTGCCTGTAGTGTGTGTGTGATTGGCTGTGTGAGTGGGTGGGTCTTGTAGGCAGTGTGTAGAAGTTATATGTCATTCTGCCCATCCTTTGCTTAGTGATTTCAGCTCGGATGAAGTGATTGATATTAATGGACCAGTTCTTACTGCTTCTCTCACTAATAGTAAAATTATTTTATTGTTGTTTTTCTTTTTAATTTCAGATTACCATCAGAGGATTTTAAACAATGCACCTGTTAAATTAGAGCTGTGTGTTCACGCCACGTTTTAATCCGAGTCCGTGTTTGAGTATTTCCGGCTCGGAAGACAAAGCACTCTTCTTCTGAATCCTGCTCGAGGATTAATTATCGAGGGACAGCAGGAAAATTGGAAATGCTTATCTGCTGTGTGAAATAATGCCGTGTAGCGGCGCAGCTGTACCGCGCTCCCCCGAGTTCACGCGAGTCCCAAAGCAACTCTCAGAGTGGAGGGAAAAAAAGAAAAGGAAATGATTTGATGAAGTGCGGATGAGTCGGTAAAATAAATTCACGAAATAAAGAGATTACGGTTGTTGTTGTTTTTTCTTTTAAAAAGCTGAACAAAAGTAAAAGATAATTAACGCTAACTTGACTTTGAGGCTTTGCTGCAGGAGATTAAAAAATTAATCAAGAATCAAGAATTGTTTGAAAAAAACTGACAAAAGAAGCTCCTGCAGTGATGGATTTAGAGCAGATCATCCTCCTGATTGCTTTCTGCTTCTCGAAGTTCCAGGAGCTAGCGGCTAGCCAAGATATGCTAGTTAGCTATATGCTAATATGCTGGTTAGCTTAATTCAACTGTTGGATTCAAAATAAAAAGTTAATTCAATAATAAATTTAGATTCACGGTTTAGCATTAGTCTTTGATTTAGACAGACTAAAAATGTTTTACCTTTATTTAAAAATAATATTAATAAAATGTTAAATAAATGTGTCATTCTTATCAGTATTTTACATGTCTTCAAAACAACAGATGAAAAAATTTAAATGTATTTGTTTATTAAATTATTTATGTAGAATTTAATTAATTAATTTATTTATTTATTTAACATTTTATTTATTTGTTTAATGAAATATTTATCTAGCATCTATGTATTTATTCATTTATTCTTTATTTCTGTTAGGGGTATGGAAATTTGTTTAATTAAATGTTTTTTTTTTATTTTATTCGTTTATTTAGCATTATCTATCTATCTATCTATCTATCTATCTATCTATCTATCTATCTACTACATTTATTAATTTATTCATTTTTATTTCTTTATTTGTTTATTGGCATCCACATATTTCTTGTTTTTCTTTTTTTTTTGTTTGTCTTATAATTGTTTATTATTATATCATTTACCTTTTTCTTCCAAATGATTCCATCTGTAAATAAAAGACAATAACAGTTGGTTTAATCCACATTTATATTTGAAGTAAATCTACTTTTTAAAAAATATTTTGTATTATTTTATTTTTGTCTCTCTGTTTATTTGTTTTGTTTGTTATATTGAGGAAGATCTCCTCAGCACCATGACATCAGTTAGGCATGATTCGGAACTCCTAATCTTAAACATAATCCTGTTTCCATGGATTACAATAAACTTGACTATTTAAACTTCAAATTTTAGAGTCAGTTCCAAAAATCTGATTTCCGCACCCGGATTTCCATACACCGCATCAGATGTTAAAAGACAGTACCTTAGTCCCCAGGTATTAGATTTGATTTTTAGCCCTTTCTGGAGGCCAATTTGTCCAGACATTTTTTGCTAGATCTCTAATCTCTGATGATCTAGGTCGTCTGTTAGCTGTTGCTAAATTGCGCCGCATCTGTTAGTCCACCTGCTAGCTAATCAGATGCATCGCTGTGGTTAAATTAATTGAATCCATCCCCATGCTGACAATTTATAATTTCCTATCATCGCCTCTGTCAGGGAGAAGGCTGTCGTCTTTTTCTCATCTGTATTTGTTTGTGTTGTTGTTGTCGCTGTGAGGATGCGTGGGTGCTGAAGGGATGCTGCGCCGACTGCGAGTGGGATGAAAGCGGATAGACAGTTTATCAGGAAGATGTCTCGGATGAATGCGGGCTAGACGGCTAATTAAGAAGTTTAGGAGATGTGCTTTGGGGAAACAGAGCGAGCAGGACAATTAGCACTGCTATAGGCTGACATGGCACAGGGAACAGAGGAGGCAAAAACTCTCAGTTCCAAAAATGATTCCAAATACATCAGCGATTAGTTACAGAGTTAGAAGCATTAAGGTTACACAGGGATCCATTTAAAGGGTCTCAATTTCCATAACAGTGTCTGACTGAAAAAAAAAAAAGCTGAAAGAAACTTTCTCTGATGCGGGAGCAGTATAATGGTGTGGACTCTGAATAGTGAAAGAGAAATTTTCCTCTGCTGCCTTTGCAATCATTTTCAGTCTCACAATGGTTTCGTCTTCACTCCATCATTCGTCTGTCACTACTCTTTTACCCGCACGTCATTTATATTCTGTTCACCAACGTCTCCATGAGTTCAGGATCTTACGCACACATGCCGAAATCTAACGAATTAAGGACTTTCTGGAATTTCATTTCCATGTTATCAGATTGACCTACCCTATAAATCACTTTAAACCTCCATGGTATTGCACTATAGCCTTTCTTGTTGGGCTGCTTAAAGTATTGGCACCCTTCTCCCTTACATTTCCTCGTTTTCTCCTCCAACTCATCCACTGCTGTTTCTACCAACCGGTCTGCTTTACACATGGAGGAGTGCTAGCCACCCTCTTTTGCATACATGAGTTACCTGAGGTCCATGATTGGCTAGTGTTGCTATGATTGACAGAGCAGAAAGAGTATGCCCCACCCACTCTAATATCACTGGCAATATTGATCACTTTTTAGATTGTTACAACTATATTACAACATTAGGGTTCCTGCTGAGAAACTGGCCCGTGAAGTCTATTAAATAAGAGGCAAGTCATTATTAGATAACAGAGTGTGTTAGTGGTTATAAGTCTTGATTTGTGTGTGTGTGTGCAGCTCAGCTTTCTGATAAGCTACTGTTTCTATATGAAACAGGTAAATTACAGAAACTTCATTACAACGTTTTTAATAGAAGTTGTTTATTTAACATTTATGGAAGGAGTCCATGTTTCAGGCAGCAGTAAAGCCGTAACATCTTCAGCACAGAGGAGTTTACGCTGTGCAGTTTCTCAGTAACAAGCTGGATTTGTTTTTTTCCTTATTTGTCTTCCTAAGAGTCGGTCTATATCTGCTCAGAGGCTTAGTTGAGATGCAGTTCTCTCCTTGTCATTTCTCCTCAGCCCCAATTTTGACCTTTTCCGGACTGTTTGGATCAAACAGGATTTACTTTTGATTATCATGTCTGCCTGTGATATGAGAGGAATTCTTAACACGGTATTTCAGTTGCCGATGAAATACATGATCATGTAACTGAAAGAAATGTGTCCCTGCTGTCAATCTTTAGGCTTATTATAATGCACACCACTCAGACTTCAATCGGACCACATTCCTGATCCTCTGATATCTCAGAACACAAGTTCATTTTTTTACTTTTTTTTTTGCTGTTTTGAATGATCAAGACACAACAGTATGAAATGTGGGTGCACAGACTTTTGCACTTGATGGTGAAGGAGGCTTAATGCCTCAACATTATTCTATATGTATAATAACACAATGTGTCCGTGAATGTTTATATTCAAAGAATGTAGCTGGATTTTTCATCCTAAATATTAACAAATTAGTCATTTAAACTGTTCAGGTGAAGCTGAATTATTTATCACACTTGGTCCAAATACTAGAGTATGACTGATGATCTTTCTAGCCATCCTCACATGATTCTTGAGAGCATAGAGATCGGAGACAGCATAGTTCCTAAATCAGGCAGTGATACAGTATCTCAGGATGTGCTTGAGTGTCGCTCTATAGAATGTGGTGAGGACAGGAGGTGGGAGACGGGCTTTTCTCAATGCTTCACAGACAGGAAAGACACTACTGGGATTTCTTCGCTGTTGAGCAGATGTTTAGAAAGCAGGTGATGTTCTCTGCCAGATAAACCCCAAGGAATTTAGGAATGATTATCTCCATGGAGGAGCTGTTTATCTTCAGTGCGGAGTGGCCTGTCTGTGTTCTCCTCAAGTCAACAAACATCTCTTCAGTTTTGTCCATGTTCAGAGACATGTTGTTGGTTCTGCACCAGTACAGTATGTTAGCTGCTGCACCTCCTCTCTGTATTCTGCCTCCTTGGTAATGAGGTTGGAGCAGTGCATTGCTGCACAGTCATGAGCCAGGAGAATTCAGAACAGCAGTGAACTGAGCACACTCCCCTGTGGGACGCCAGTGCTCATTGTGGCAGTGCTGGAGATGCTGTTCCTGATGAAACTGACTGAGGTCTCTTAGTCTAGCATCCAGTCTCTCCTGGGCGCTGGCATAAGGGACACTGTGGACTGGAGGCACAGTCCCTTCAGCAAAGTCAAGACTGGGCAGTCTCTCCAGAAGCTCATGAAAATGCTCTTCCCCTTGAAATATTATACACAGACACCACTTGGTTTTTGTTTTTCATGAGTCATAAAAATGAAAAGCAGCAAATTGGAACACATTCCTGAAGAAGCTCTAATCCTCAACCAGAAATCCTAATCCTAACACGAGCCCACTTTGGATCCAGGTTGACTGGGGCATGCTGTTGCCGCACTACTTTACTTAGGTGGTCTTGACTACAAACCTGCATTTCTTTCAGGATAAATTTTTATCAGTGAAGTCTTGAATAGGACTTGCATTTTCCGTGATGTTTTCTTGCATCGAGAACTCGAAGTGCTCGGGTCTTGTGCTGATGCAGAAATATTCTACTTTCCTCTGCTGAATTTGACATCTTTCTCCATCGTACACATTGCCTACTTTTTAACATGAGCTTGACACTTGAGCGAATCCTTTAAGGTCACCCTGCTTGTGAAATATGTCCATGAGGTGCTCCATCTCCTTTACTGACCAGCTCTTTGAAAGGGAAGCACTTTGTCACTATGTTACTCGGTTTAGGCATTTTTTCTTTCAAGTGAGCCAGGGTTCAGGTCTCTCTCCGCACTCCACCAAACATATTGATCTCTTGAAAAACCCAACAGAATTGAAGACGGCCTAAATGAATTTGACCTCTTGCAAACTTCCAAATATCCTTCCATGACGTTCTTGAAAGTTCCTTTGGGTCTCGATGCATCATGTGATTTTCTTTCCTTAAGAGAACAAAAACTTCACATTCTGTAGATCATCATAAATCACAGATTTTACTGTTTTTACCGCCGACGCTCACCGACCTGCTACACGTGAGAATGAGGGATAAATCAGATTGCTTTCCGTCATCCCGCAGCCAAACAAATCCTCTCATAGGGAGCTCGATTGCCTCATCACTTCAGTGTGACAGAACTGTCAAAGTCAAGGGCACACACACATACACAAATACACACACACACACACACACACCACGCTGGCGTCTGTTTACCAAAATCACATCTTTCTTACCCGAACTTACAGTAAACATGAAACAGAAAAGCATTATAGCTCGTTCCTGTAACTAATCTGCCTAATGCGTCTCTAATGGACGAGTCACGCTGTCCACTTACACCTCGCCCATTTGGGACTCTGTCTCTGTCTTTCTCGCTCTCTCCCTCTCTCTGTCTCTGAGGGGACTGTAATGCGTTTAGGGCTGTGTTTTTGTCTCAGAGATGTGAGCTGATTCAATATTCAGTGTGCATAAAGAGGCAGAAAGCGAGAGAGTGAGAGGGAAGGAAAAAGAGAAGGGGAGAAGTGAAAAAAGAGACAGAGAGAGAAAGAGAGAGAGAGAGAGAGAGAGGTAAAGAGAGAAGGAAACTGTCATAATGTGATTTTGCACTCAGCTCAGGTTTGCAGTGCCATCTGCCACCACCAGAGTCCATATAGACACCATTCTCTCTCTCTCTCCCTCTCTTTTTTTGCACAAATCTGTCTCTCTGCCCCTTTGTCTTTTTTGCTGCCTTACTCTATCGCTATGCCTTTCTGTCTGTCTGCCTTCCTGCCTGTCTCTCTCTCTCTCTCTCTCTCTCTCTCTCTGTTCAGTCCAGTTCAGTTCTAACTCTGCCTGTCTCTGTCTGTCTGTCTCTCTTTCCTTGCCTGAAAGTGGGCGGGTCCTATTCAACAATTCGAGATGGGTGGTTCACTCAGGACACAGCTGATCCATCCTAATTCAACATCCTTAACTTAAATGATAAACAAAAGAAAGAGATCACTAGATGGAATATGAAAGCAATCAAGCAAAAAGGATGAAATAAAAGTTTATGACTCTCGTTGACTTTATTCAACCAGAGAACAGAGTTTGTTTCCATGGCGATTCACACATTATTGTTCATCTGGCAGTTTGAATTTTATGTAAAAGCGAGAAAATTGAAAAAAAAAAAAAAAAAAAAATTGCTTTCAAGTGTGTTTTTTAGCTATGAGGAAAAATCTTGTTTTTAAAATGCATGTGTGTGTGTGTGTGTGTGTGTGTGTGTGAGTGATTTTATCCTGTACAGTGCTCCAGTTCCAGCTGTCCTTTAGAAGCTTTTCCTATTTCAGTTAGTTTGGTACTGTAGAATGTGTGTGTGAGTGTGTGTGTGTGTGTGTGTGTGTGTGTGCGCGCATGCCTGTTTGTTTGCTTGCCTGTATGCGCCCTATGATTACAATCTCTAATTGCGAAATTGCTCTTAGAGGAATCAGCAGATTTCAATTATGATTGCCGTGATGAGTGCAAACACAGATTTATATATTTATTTTCCTCCTGAATGCCGCCGCATCCCGAGTGAAGGGGGTTTTAGCCAAGCGAAACACAAGTACGCTCCTCTACACAGTGATAATCATCAGGACATGGATGTTTCTTCCCCCGGGGTTGATTTTTGTGTTAAGGTTTGCGATTACTCGTGCTGTTTTGTAACATCATGCAATGTGTGTGTGTGTGTGTTCGTGTGTGTGTATATGTGTGAGTTATGTAAAAGGACCCCGGTGAGTGTATCACAATATTCAGTTAAATTCAATTCAAGTTATATAGCGATTTTAACAATGGTCATTGTCTCAAAGCAGATTCACAAAAATAAAAGAAATAAAAAAATTAAAAAAAATAAAATATTTGGAAGTGTGTATGTGTGAGAAAAATGTGTCTAGGTAATAATGAGATGAATGAATGATGAATGAAATGT
>JAQMYI010000040.1:31499934-31512791 GCA_030014275.1 Clariallabes melas | reverse complement strand
CGCAACATACATGGATTTTTTATTTAATTTTGTTTTTAATGACCCGCCCCAACCCGCCCCGCAAATAAAGTGACAATGTCTTTACCCGCCCCAACCCGACCCGCGGGTTACCAGACGACCCGCGCATCACTAGTGTGTATATATATATATATATATATATATATTTGATATATATATACATCACTAATGTAGTGGCTGTTTTTGAATTCTAAATCCATAATTCAGAGCACATTCTGAACAAAAGTAAAACTCTTACCATAGATGTTTAACTAAATTGTATTTACTTCTCAGCACTCTCACTCCCACTCAGTCTCTATATCTCTTATGTTGTATATGTTGTACTGGATGGATGCCAATCAATCGCAGGGAAAGCACACACACACACACACACACACACACACACACACACACACACACACACACACACACACTGCATGTCTTTGGTCTGTGTAAGAAAACTGGAATACCTGGATGAAACCCATCACGTATGAGGAGAATATGGCCACTGTGCCACACTGAGCCTCATGCACTGCACATCACTATATTCTCATCTTTTCTATACTTACACTTCCCTCATTGGCCAATGGTTGACCTCAGTGACGTATGACTCGCAAGGGCAACCTCCAACAACCCACATGTGCACGCATTCACTCTCATGCACTGGGAACCCATGCATGGGAGGGGGAGGAAACCAGAGTACCCAGAGCAAACCCACAAAAAATTATGAATGCTCTGTATAGTTTTTCTAAAAAAAAAAAACATTTTCTGTTAAATTGCACTCTTTTTCTGTAGAGTGCTTGCAGTAAAATAAATAGTTTATTTCTAACATCACCATGACCTGACTAAAAATGCTAATGTAAACATATCTTATTAGAGGTGGGCTCATTTGCATATGAAAAGTTCATGAAACATCAGAGCTCACCTCAAGATGATTAATTGTCCTATTGAATGTTATGAACTATTAAACCCGGTTCACCAGTGTCCTGCTTTAAGAACTCTGATTGATAATGATTCTCATTGAGGCTTATCATTTTTCTAACAAACTGATAAGCCACTGCTCATTGCTCACACAAATCATCATTCCTGCGCTGTGATTAGGACGTCCACATACAGGAAAGCAGTGCCTCCTGGTGGTAAGTTGTGTCCATGAGTGAGTGCAATCAAAAATTATATTAGTATTATTCATTCATCTTCTATACCGCTTTATCCTGTATTCAGGGTCGCGGGGGGCCTGGAGCCCATCCCAGGAAGCTTCGGGCACGAGGCAGGGTACACCCTGGACAGGGTGCCAATCCATCGCAGGGCAATATTAGTATTATAATAGTAAACATTTACTAAAATGGGTATAGAGTATTATACCTATATTGTCAGGATATACTTTTAACACATTTTAACAGTGGTACTTTAACTCACACAAAGAAAATCACACAACATTCTCCTTTTCCTTTTGCACTACTACAATTGATATTTATTTATTCATTCATTCATTCATTCATTCATTCATTCATTTATTTATGTATTTACACCATTTTTAAAACTTAAAACTTTTTACTCTAAAATAGCAAGATAAACGGAACCTAAATAACGATTTCCAGAATAACTATCCTGTTCTCATTATTCCCAATTTAATATTAAACAAAAATAAAAAGTCATCCTTATTTTATTGATATCTAATCTACCTATTTATTTAGTTTTCTCTCTTTCTTTCTTTAATATATAGTGCAATATTAATATAAAGCTTAAAAGTAAATTAGGCATTTTCAATTAATCAACTTAGCAATTTTTAAACTACTTATAAGTAATGTTCTTGATCCCCATTCCTTTCTATATTCTCCATCCAAGAATGAAAACATGACTATTTTATATTTACTTCCTTTAAATTTTCTGTAAATTATTATGCCTCTTTATGCACATATGAATTTGGGTTCTGTACCAATTCTGGTGTTAATTGCACGTCCGCTCTGTTCTCAGGAGCGTTCAGCCGTGTAAACAACCAAAATCGTACCCTTACACTCCAAATAACAAACCAAATGACTCTGTTCATAGAAGACTCAAGGATTAGTCATAAGGTAATGAGTAAAGAAGCAGCTGGGGCTTGTGATTAACAGACCTACACTCATGAGGATGGAGGTAATGTGTGGAGCATACAGTCGGAACGAAAGAGATATACAGATCCGCCTTTGTGTCATTCACTGTACAATTTTATTATATGGAATTATGGAAGAAAATAGAGAAAACAGTATGTTAGACATAGAGTTAGATGTGTAAACAGATGCATTCACGAAGACAATCGGTGCCTGATATACACTTTAATTTCATATCAACTATTTAATCACACACACACTATAAACAGAGTCTGAATCCACAACCGAAATCTGCAGTTTTATCAGCGATTATATTTACATTACAATTTTACACTTGACGAAGATTATTCAAAATTATAATATTAAAAAAAAAAAAGAATCGAATTTCATTTAACTAATCATATGTCATTACTAACAAACAAACAGGAATATGTGAATACACACACACACAAACACATCCTTCAAACTTCAAACTTTTTCTAATATCTCCCACCACAAATGGACTTAATGTATAATATCATACTATTTCTGCAATATTTTCTGTTTCTCGAAGTTTAATCACTCCTGAATCAAACTTCACTCCTTTCCTAATAATTTACAAGATAAATAGTTAAATAAGAAACCTGGACTTAAAAAGGGTTTAGATGTACATTAGTGAATACATTATTTATTTTAAATTCAAATGACTCTTGGTAGTGCGCTCCTTGTAATCAATAGCAGGGCTGGGAGATATGATAGGAACATTATATCAGGATTCTCAAAGGCATTTCAACTACACATAATGTAAAATCTTTTAAATGTAAATAAAAATCAGTTTGATGAGTTACATAATGTATTTTTATTTACCAGCCAAAGGTTCGGACACACTTGCTCATCCAAGGGTTTTTATTTATTTATTTTTTTCAATTTTCTACTATTTTCTAAAAAAAAAAGGTTTGATACTGAAAGCAACTAAAGTATAAAACAACGCATATGAAATTATATGATGAAGCTAAATAAGTGTTTATCACTAGTTTATTTCACTATCAAACTTACACCGATCAGCCAAAACATTAAAACCACCTAGGTTTTACGTTTCCCTTGTGCCACCCATACAGCTCTGACACCACGAGGCATGACACTATAAGACATCCGAAGTTGTGCAGTGGTGTCTGGCATCAGGACGTTAGCAGCAGATCCTTTAAGTGCTCTAAATCCCAAAGTGGGGCCTCCAAGGAATGGACGTCTTTGTCCAGCACGTCACATGGATGCTCAATCAGATTGAGATCTGGCCAATTTGGAAGCCAAGTCAACAACCTTGACCGTTTTAGACCCATAAACAGCGAGCTGTGATGCACTGAGTGTTTTGATACGTTTCTGTAACGGACAGCATTAACTATTTTCATAAATTTTTGCTACATCGGCTTTTCTGTGGAATCGGAACAGACATAAATGAGCCTTGTCACCAGTTTACTGATATATATAATTGATAATTAATGTTATGGTTGATCGGTGTATATTGTCATATCGTTCAGCCCTACTAACTATTCAGACTGCATAAATACTGCAGCAGATATCACAAATACAGGCGATGCATTTGCTTATCTGGTGACTGCTCTAATTTTTTATTATTCACATGTACCTGGGAATAAAGTAATCGGCCCAGGAGTCCACATATACCATAAATGTTACAACACCTCATTATGCGAAACTCTCATTTGCTTCGTTAGGAAGTAAGCAATGTGTTAATCAGTCATTCTGTGAGAAGAGTGGAAACTTTAATTGCCTGTGAGCTCCCAACACAATAACAGAAATCAGGACAGAGATGTGGCTAATAGAGCCCTGACTTAAGTTCGAATTGAATTATGATCCAATTTATAGCCACGGTGAATTGGCTGCAAAAGGTCACTGTGGTTTCCAAATACCAAGCTGAAATTTCCACAAGACATTAATCACGGTAGAAGAATTGAGAGTGTGCTTTAGCTACTATGGCAAAAAGTGGTACCTCATACACAATATAGCTTAATACCAAACAGAAAAAATCATCACACTGTAGACACAGTCTGAATCCACAACCCGATTTTTCTTTCATTTCATCCTTTTATCAATACATCAGAGTTCAATTATCTGAGAATATCATATTTAAAGGAGAAACAAACACATCTCGGGTGTTTGAGAAATCATTGCAAGCTGTACACATTATTTATTTCACAGCATTATATACAGGAGCCCTTCAGTTGTAACCACAAGTTGTAACCATTGCTGGTTTTCTTTCATATTTCTGCTGAATTCTGGATTGTTGTCTACAACAGCGGCTCTGACAGTAGTGCAGCTCCAAATCACAGGTTTATACTGTATTAATGCACTCATTTCTATAGTAACCACTCATTCATAGGGACTTGTACACCGAACTGATTAAAAGACGGGTGTAATTTAAATTTCGGAAGGGGTCAGTGCTCTGTAGCAATTAGAGGTAAACCTGTAATTTATGGACCTTTATGGGTTCTTGTTAACTTGGTATAACAACAATCTTGTTTTAGGACATTAAATGTAATTATGAATGGATCAAAAAGTACAATGTGTCATTCTTTAATAAATAAACAATTCTAATTCCTGGCAGGAATTAGAAATAATAGGACGTAATAGGAATAAAATACTTATCATACATGCCACTATAGTAAAATAATCAACTGTGTGGTTGTACCTATAACTTCACTTCACATCAAGCCTCATCACATCATCATGTGATGATTTATTCCTTTGTTGTGTGTTCTGCCATGTTTTGAGGTTCAGTGTCTTTTCATATTAACAAACTGGAGTAAAATATTGTGTTGGCTTTTGTTCATTTTTTCACACATGGATCGGATTCAAATAAAACCTTCAGGTTATTCGTTTAAAGAACTAGTTTTCATTTTCAGCATTACGTTATCATATGGTGAAGAGTCCTCATCACCTTGAGACATATTCTGTGTTCCTGGCATCCTGCTTTTCTCTGCTCTCTCTCTTACCTGCTCTGGAATTATGGCTCTCCTAGGAGGTTTGGGGACAGCGTAGTCATCTACATGTGCATTATACGGGAACTCGTGTCCACTCGGATCATTCAAATCACCAAGAATCTTCCAAGCATTACCTCTGACTTCCTCAGGGTCGTCATAGAGTGCGGTTGGAGCGCGAGGTTTTGTGGCGCAGCCCTCAGGTTCATCATAAATGTGTTCCACTGGGTATTGATTTAAGTGTCTTTTTGGTTTTTGTGGGACAGGTCTGATGGCAGATTCATCGATGCTATCATAAAGTGGCTCCACGCTCTTTTCATTACTGTCTCTATTTTCCATACTCAAACATGGTTCCATTACCATTGGTGGTGCCAAATGTGATGATGTCAAGATGTCCATCATGACATTCTTGGCGATGTTGTCGAATGGGAGTGAATACTCCGTGTCAGGGGAACTGGAACAAGGTCGAAGAGTTTGGTGTTGATTTTCTTTATCAACTCTATCTGGACTGTCTTTATCTTGGAGTGGTGCCGTGACCCGGGAATAGGCCTCTTCTTCTGTGTTGGCTAAGGGACAGCTTCGGAAGTTCTTGACCTGGTTCTTTCTTGGCATGGGTCGTGTGTCAATGTTTAAACTCTTAACCCCAGTCAGGTGTTTATCTGTAGGCATTTCCAGTCTGGCACGGTGAGGCGATGATGGTTTCGGTTTGTCCTTTAAAGCAGTTTCACTCAGCATGCTGTAAACAGTACTGTCCTCTGTTGGTGGAGTGATTTTGGGCGGCTGCGGTGTAGGTTCTCGATCTCGAGCAGCGCTCGGTGCCTGTTGCTGGGAAAAACCTACTCTCTGTAAGTTAATGGCAGCTTCTACATACTGGAAAATGGCATTGCCTTGCTTGGTGTCAAACTCAAAGTTGCCCTCGCCAGAGTCGCACCTTCTTCCAGCCTCGAAAGAGAATGTTGTCTGTTTTGAAAAGGACACAATTTGGAAGACGAGCATGACATTAAGTTGCCTTCATCGTATAAATTGTTGTTTATTGTCATATCACTGGAATCAGCAGAACCATACCTTGTCTCGTCCAAATCTCCGAAGGTACCGATATGGCCAGGTGAAGTACACTTCTCCTGACTTGGGTTCTTTCAGGAGCAGGCTGTCAAAGTCAGTACGTAGCAAGTATTGTCCTTTCAACCCACACCTTTCTGCAGCATCTGTACGTCTAACCACCACCTTGAAGTCCTTTAATGCTGAAGACAAAAAAGAAACCAGAAAGTTATGAAGAGATAAAAATAATATGTATATCATAAATTGCAACAAAGAGAAGGTCTAAACATTCATAGAAGAAGTCCCCAGTGACAGTGCTTTGTTTACACTCAAACATAAATGTCTGACTTTTCTGGTATATTTCAATCAGAAGAGTTTCTACACTGTAGTTTCTCTGCAACATGGAAAGATGTATTTAAAAAAGTCTTCCTGTTTATAGCTGCTACTGTATACTGCAAGTGAGACCAGGAACTAACTTGTTCTTGTAAATGTTCCTCATTAAAAAAAAAAAATACTGTATAAATGGCATAACATTTCATTATTTAATTAATGGTAAAAAAAAAAAAAAAAAAAAAACATCTAACTTAAGACCCAGTGAGAAACAGGTGCAGATGATGACAGATGATCAGGCCGGTGATTAGTTTACTGCTGATACTGAATGCTGAGTGGTTGGAACAAACGAGAGGGGAAATGAGGTCGCTGCTGAGGTTGTTACATTAACAAACAACTTTTAAATTGTATTTTTAGGTACTTTGCAGCCTGACGCAGTAAAACACTGGTTCCAATTTTTCTTTTAATCAACATCATTTAATTTAATTTAACATGAAGAATTGAGGGGAGTCAGTACTTTTGCCCAATACTGTATATACACTGGTATTCGATATCTGTGGTGTATCACTAATAAACCTTATCCAGACATGCTGAAAAAACAACACTTTACTTATTGCATCACCAGTTGTGTAAACCTGGAAAATCTCAGCAGCCTCTGGAGTACAATTATTTCTGAACTGCAGGGTCACCATGCAGCATCTTGTTAAATTCAATCATCATCTTGGAGCGGTACATCTAACTGAGGCATTTTGGTGAAACTTTTCAGACTCATTTTTAAAGTTGCCTGTTTAAAATTGACAGTAAGGCTATTATGTAATATGGGACATGTTGCTTCTGCCAACTTGCACAATTTAAAAAAGAAGAAAGAAGAAACCCTCCTGCTCACGCAAAGGAGAGATGTGGTTTGCAGCTACTTGTTTCATAAGTAGCATGTGGTTATGGGAGCTCCAATGTCTCTACTGGGAGGAAGTGTATCATTTTAACGACAAAAAAAAGAAGAAAAAAAAACTATATTCAAGCTTCTGTTTGCAGCTCACTGAGCTACTCCCTCTCGAAACAAAGGATGACACAGTTCCTTCCGGTGAAAGCAGACTAGCAATACAGAAATAGTACATGAGACAGAAAGAGGGAGGGGTAGAGAGAGATTGCTTCCAGGTGTTGAACTTTACCAGTTTGTAATTCCAAAAAGCACTATTTCATTGTACAACAGTTCACTCTTATAATTTCACAACGTTAACATAAAGCATTACAACTGTACATAACAACATAACTATTCTTACAATATACTATAGTTGTTTCTCTCTATGTCTTTTGTTTGCGTCTCTCCTCCTCCACCAGGTGAATGCTGCGTTCAGGAAGTTTGGGGTTTGTGGGGGAAACTCTTTCTTACATTGTGCAAACAAACTGTAATTCTCCTCTACGTAAAAAATCTTCTTGAGTCCCTGCCAACCTTATTTTATGACGTATTTTATGCCCCTATATCTTTTTAATGCACAGTGCAATACAATTTGTGATTTATGCTGACGTGTGTCGTGCCTTGGTGATAAAAACCTGGTTATGGGAATGATTTCTTATGCACGAGGACAAAACTAGAGGAATTACATAATTACAAATGAAAAATAAATAAACATGTAGACAAATAAGAAAATGTAATTACAGCTTTATGTTTGTTTGTTTGTTTGTTTGTTTTGAGTGTTAACATAGCACGGACACTGGAGACTCCTACTGTAAGTAAACATCTTACAGAAAACACCACCATGTTAATTACTGATTACTCATGCTTATCTTTTTTAAATCTGTTTATACAGTAAGTATGGCTTCCCCTGTACAACTTCCTGTGATTGAGCTGTTGCTAAGGAAATGATAGCATGTCAGGACAAGCACATAAATATAAACCCGCATTACTGTCGGAGCCAAGGCTGAATTGATAATCTGACATTTTCGCTGTGGGACGACCTACTTTGGGGCCCGTCCAAAGTATTATTGTTATAAGTTTGTTGTTTTTTTGACCGAGGTCCATCATGCAGGGACAGCCGCCCACTGGTTTGTCTTCTATATTGACAGCATAAGCCCAATCACATGGCTTCATGGGCCAAGCGGCAAAGAATTTTTTTCTGGATATATAAAATCTGTATATAATTTTTAAAAAATTCACCACCCCTCCCCTCTTCTTCTCCATCTCTTAAAATGGAAAAACCTAAGCATAAAGTTTGTGCGGAAAGGAAAGTTACGCTAGAAAAAAACGGATTCCACCAAATGTGTAATGATTTCAGATTTGTTCTCTGTACAGGGTTGCGGCAGTATTCTCAACCCCATCGGCAGTGCCAAAGGTTACACAGCATCATCATGCAGATGTAGAAGAGCAGCAGGTAGTGATCCGCGGAGATGAGCGGGCGTGTATTGTAATTGATGATGAGGCTCAGATTAACAGGCAGAATGAGTAGGAGCAGGAGAAGGGAGCAGTAAAGAGTAGCTTCATGACAATGATTCATTACATGGCAAGTGAAATATTTTAAGAAATATTTGAAAATCTTCTAAGATCAATCTCAAAAACTATTTACAATACAGAAAGTATTGTGTGCATAAATGAGTAAACTACTTTTCAGAAGTTGGACATTTCAGGTATTGTTTTGAGTTCATGGATTTTTTTTTTCATGAGCTGTGAGTCATAATAATTAAAATTAAATTAAAAAAGCTTTAAATATTTCACTCGTTATGTGTAATGAATCTATAACATATAAGAATTTAACTTTTTAAAATAAATTTTGGAAAAGAAATGAACGTTTCCGCAATATACAATGTTTTTTAATATGTACTGTATTGTATGTGGGTGATGATGTCCGATCGGATCGATTCTGGATTGTAGTGATTGGCCATCTGACCCAAGAATGCAAGGGCTGATTTTTTCTTTTTCTCAGTCCAGCCTAGGTCAAAGCTGCTGTTATAGAGTATTAATCAACACCTTTTATTCCAAAAAAAACTATCCCAGTAAAAACTTGAATAGCATTTTTAAAAAACAACTTAAAGAATTAACATTAATTAACATGTGCATTATTAACAATTATGTTAATGTTCATTTGTATTCAATCTGTTGTTAATTATAATGTTAACGTTGAGTGAACGCTTGTCTCCAGATGTAAATATGAAAACTTCATTCAGACTCGTATCTGAATTTCATTGCTTGGTAACATACGTAAATGTTTATTATGGTGTTGGGCCTTGTGGGTTAAATTTTATTTGCTGATGACTTAAATAATGGTTGAGGTAGGTTTATTTTATTTGCCATTCTTTACAACAACAAAAAAAAGTGTTGCTTGTGTTATATTATCTTATATTAAAGTTACGGTTTATTCCAGTTGGCTCGGTTGTTTCTACAGAAGCCGTTTTAAAGTATCGTTACTGTAAAGTGTTAGCCATGAATATGAATTGCTGGGTGGAAGTCACAGAGACGCTGACAGCAGGATGTGTCACCGTGTGACTGATAAGAGAACAGTCTGCACAAACAGCGGACACTGGTGTTATATGTTCTTCCGCCACACAACAGGAAAAATAGGCCACAATTTTCCATTGCGTAGTAGAGGAATGTAGAAGTGGTTCGAGTTTCAGTGTGTGGCCAAAGTGGTGTTAATGTACTGAAAATACCTTAAACAGTGGCTGAGAAGAGCCATTTTCGGCTGTTATGCGCTTCCCTTTTGCTGACCTTTTGATGTTGTTTGTGAAAAGTATAACTCACCAGCATCTTTCCCACTGTAGAGCGAGTTATCCGTCATCGAGACATCGTCACTATCGGGGATTGAACTTCGCCTTCTCGTTGCCCCTCTTTCACTCCAGTTCATCTACAGCAGAAACACAATCACATTAGTTCATTTGCCCATGAGATTTGTTCATCATTCTTAATTTCCTGTCGATTTCGTAACAGTCATGTTATACATGAGGTGGATTAGCAGCACATTTATAATTAAAACATTGCATAAGCGATTCATGAAGCAGCAACAGAAACTTATTTAAGACTTACACATGAAGTATTTTATATGCCTCAATTAACATTAAGGGACGATTGTTTGTCATATTTAATTTTATTTCATTTTAAAAGTTAGTTTGTCTTTAATAACTGCATATTGATGTTGTTAATAAACAAAGTGGATTTTATTAAAGAGATATCATTTTCAGAAATGATTTTCCTGCCATGTATGGAAATCAGACGGAACTAAATAATTGTTTGATCGTGCCTTGTGCATCGTCACTAGCGAAAGCTTTAGCACTGACAGATGATGACACCTCTGACCGTGTGAGAAATGTTTAATTATATCAGTGAGAATATGACCACTGTTACTATAATGTTAGTCTAAAACCTGATACAAGGAGAACGGCAAAGAGAGGAGCGAAAGTAATCGGACAGCAACAAATATGGTTGTGGCGATAGTGAAAATAAACAAAACTTAAATAAATCATTTTTTGAAGTGAGCTCAAAGTTATTATTTGTTTTTGCAGGTCTGCCTTCTGTACAAACGTGGTCATTTTCTTAGAATGCAGGTTGTATTATATATATTTTTTGTTTTCAAGATTTTTTTTTCAATTAAAATTTATAATTTTTATATAATTCAGACTAAAGTGTTATTCAAACTCGCCTCCACTGATATGAAGTACTGTGTATTCTCGCTATATCATGTAATAAAGCTGCTGTAAGTAAAGTTAGTATGCAGGAATGTGACAATGCAGTGCATATTGAAAAGCAGAACGCAGCGTGACAATGCATGCTTTTTATCTCTTAACTAATCAGAAAACGGCTAGAGATTGAACTGAAAAAGATTTTAATACAGCACAGAGTGCTGGAAAAAAGTGAAGGTGAAGGTCTGAACAATGTGGTCAAATATACTGTAGCAGTGTAACTAGAGACATTTTTATTGCTAGTTTTATTGCTATGACATTTATTGGTATTTGATATCGCAGAAGTGGTTTTAATATAAGTGTTCTACCACACAGGCACAGTTTTTTATCTCTCAAGCCAAAGTTCATATAAGCTTCCTCCATCATTTTTGCTTAAGTAAATGTATGTATTCTTTATCATTATTAAACATAACGACTTCAACAACCACAAAAACATTTAGCCTGTGCTATCTTGCTAAATCTGCGGTGTTTAGAGTATCAAGGAACAAGCAACTATGATCTAATCTGTATAAATCAAATCATCAGTGTGTATTTCTACATCTGAGACCATTGTTAAGAAACTTATGAGTTAAGAACCATCTGATTATGATGCGATTTGGGTCTGACACACTATTTCCCTAAATAAAACATTTTGAACGTTCTACCCACATTAACTAATAAATGTTGTGTTACAAATTTTAGTGTTGTTAAAAAGCAAACGCACATAAGTGCATTCAATGATACTGTAGTGTAAAAAGTACTAGTTATTGTTCATATCACCTTGTCTGACCTTAACCTCTGCTTAAGCAGCACTGAAACTGCTGATGCATCTATGTGTGCAAGTTACCCTTTGTCTTTCTGAAGCTATGCATGCAGAAAAATGTCACAGTTAATCTTATGGAAAGATTCGACTCTTGTTATGAAAGGCGAAAGTCGCCTGGTGTAGATTTCGATCAAAATCATGAAGTTGCCTTTCAGTAAAACAAGCACAAGTTCAAGTGCCAATCCACATCCCTCATACAGGCTTAATACAGTGAATCATAATTGTTAACTGAGTGAATTGAATGAGACGTTGATTAAAACATTTAAGGAAGGAGTCTCCAGTGTCAGAGGTTAAGCTTTAACGTTTATGATAAAAGTTTTCTGATATTGCCACAATAGTGAAGCATATATTTCTTTGTGGGTTCTCTTTAACACAACCAACTGCGTGTTTTTTTTTCTCTTATGAACTTTAAGAGAGAGAGAAAAAGGAAGTAACACTAGGAGCTAAGCTGCTTTACAGACAACTATAAATGGATAAAAAAACATGCATCTTGTTCTGCACATAACAAAACATTGGTGATTTGTGGTGATGTATGAAGAGTAAATCATATTCTGCTATACTACAATAATTAACGTCTTCATGGCAACGGTAACTTTGCTTTATTACACCACCATGTCATTCAGTACTTCCCAACTTAAATAATCTGTACATTTGTCTAGATTGGGTAATTTTAGGCATATTAAAAATACTTATACATTCACATGCACATGCCACAGTTGCTTTTCAGTAAGCTTAAGAAATTAATACCAAATCTTACTGCAGCGCGAGCTAGCTCTTACTTACAGGAAATGCAATTTCACACAGTTTCTGCATCCAGTCATCGACTTCAACCATTTCTACAGCAAACACAAATGTCTTCTCAGTGGTTTCCACCAAGAAGGCCTTGCACTCCTTCGGGCAACCGTCCACATCTGCAGCCTCCGTCACACGAATGCAGTCACTCATTCTGATAATCTGCAGCAG
>JAQMYI010000040.1:31431325-31442161 GCA_030014275.1 Clariallabes melas | reverse complement strand
CGTTCCCTCCAGCTCTCACTCTCACTCTCACACACACACACACACACACACACACACACGGACTAGCCCCGTATAATTAGCTAATCATGCCTCGCCTCGCCTGCGGTCCTCAATCCGATAATCATAACTCACCTGCCTGGCTGTCAACTGTCTGCAGTGGAGCCCTGGTTTCCGTGGCAACCGCTGGATGATGTCATATCACGAAGAAGGGGGCGGAGTCAGGCTCTGATGAAAGAAAGAGAGGGAGAGATGGAGAGGGAGGTCAGACAGTGTCAATGTTGCACGCCGATGGCTCTCGAGCTCAAATAGCCTCCACACACACACACACACACACACACACTTGTTGACTGTAGGCTCAAGTGCTAATCACAACCAACTGGATGGATTCCCGACCCGTATCATATCACAGACTCTGTTAAACACAAATACAGGCTTGTGACGTGCAGACACACGTACAAAGACACGTGCACAACACACACACACACACACTCACGCACATCTGTGGACTCATGCGAGCATGCAAATTCACCCGAAAACACACAACCTGCCCTTCGTTGGCGAAGCTGACCTACACGGACAGACTACAACCTAATCCGAAACACTCGATACGAGCGGCCAAGTGAAACTGAAGCCCGGAGAGGACGAGAGGAACGACAGAACGAGGAGCGGAAAGTGAGAGAGAGAGAGAGAGAGAGAGAGAGAGATGGCCAGGGTGAGCTGGAGGAACTCGGTCTTCGACAGGAAACGCCTTTGCGCAGCTGGAATGTTAAACATGCAGTGTAGGATCCAGCAGGCAACTCACAAACACACACACACACACACACACACACACTTCTTATCTTCTATAAACATGCAACGTTACATTGGTGTAAACCTCCATGAGTAAACTTCGTACACAGTCACCATCTACAGCTGAGAGCCGGTCACATGACCTGCTGCACGACCCGCTGAAGAGGAACAGATGGAGACGAAGTCCGTCAATAAATTAGTTCAAGTCTGTCAGCTGGTGTCGGTTTCCTTCCCAGTGCAACAGAGTTCTTTCTACTAGTAGTTTATTCGCTAAGAGGCTTTTTAAAGTATAAAGAAGGTTTGTAGTGTTAGAGGAGTTACAGAAGATCAGGTCAAACTTTTAGTTCTGCGACAGTGTGAATGATCAAAACTTTCCAAAAAGTTTGTTTTGGTTCTCAGAATCCGGCTCAGAAACTCAGGCCGGTTGCCAAGTAACCAAGATAGCGAGTAACACAAAGTATAGGAAAATCACAAAGTCACAAGTAGGTCAAAGATAGTCGTCAAGTCACATTGTAATTAACGACACGGGCAAGTTAAAGTCACAGAACTATAATGAACACAGCGGACAAGCAAGTCACAAAGTAACCAAGTACAAAAACACAAGTTAACCTGATTAGTCAAAAACACAGGCACAAAGTCTATTTGTAACTGGTTCACCAAATAACCACATAAACAAGTCACACAGTGAGTGAGCGAGTAAGCAAGTCACACAATCAACAAAGTCACAAAGTGACCAAGTGACCAAGTCGCACAGTGAACAAGTGACCAAGTCACAAAGTGACCAAGTGACAAAGTCGCACAGTGACCAAGTCACAAAGTGAGTGAGCGAGTAAGCAAGTGACACAATCAACAAAGTCACAAAGTGACCAAGTCACAACGTGACCAAGTCGCACAGTGACCAAGTCGCACAGTGACCAAGTCGCACAGTGACCAAGTCACAAAGTGAGTGAGTAAGCAAGTCACACAATCAACAAAGTCACAAAGTGACCAAGTGACCAAGTGACCAAGCCACACAGTGACCAAGTGACCAAGTCACACAGTGACCAAGTCACAAAGTGAGTGAGCGAGTAAGCAAGTCACACAATCAACAAAGTCACAAAGTGACCAAGTCACACAGTGACCAAGTGACCAAGTCACACAGTGACCAAGTGACCAAGTCACACAGTGACCAAGTGACCAAGTCACAAAGTGACCAAGTGACCAAGTCACAAAGTGACCAAGTGACAAAATAACAAACAAATAACCTAGTAACCAAGTAAAAAGGTAACCAAGTAACCATGTGAACAAGTGACCAAGTCACAAAGTGAGCAAGCAACCCTGTCAAAACAACCAAAAAACGTAACCAAGTCAAACATTGACAAAGTAACCAAGTCACAAAGTAACCAGGTGAACAAATCACAAAGTAACCTGGCAAAGTCAAAAAGTGACCATGTTAAAAATAAACCAAGTCAAAAGTGACCGAGCAACAAACTCACCACGTAACCAAGTAAACGAGTCCAGCGCTATCCAAGTACACAAATCACAAAACAGGTATTCAAGTTCCCAAGCAATGAATCATCCAGGCAGGTCACAGAGTCACAGAGTCACAGAGCAGACAGACAGGTCACAGAGTCACAGAGCAGACAGACAAGTCACAAAATAACTGAACAGGTCGATCAATGATCAGAGAGTCGACAGTTACAAAGTAACCGAGAACCTGGATGAGCACAATGTAAGGCGTGGGTCGGTCACTCGGTAACTGAGCATGTGGGTCACGATGTACCCGAGAAGTCAGGTTAAGACACTGGTTAGTACCCGAGAAGTCAGGTTAAGGCACTGGTTAGTACCCGAGAAGTCAGGTTAAGGCACTGGTTAGTACCGGAGTAGACAGGTTAAGGCACTGGTTAGTACCCGAGAAGTCAGGTTAAGGCACTGGTTAGTACCCGAGTAGACAGGTTAAGGCACTGGTTAGTACCCGAGTAGACAGGTTAAGGCACTGGTTAGTACCCGAGAAGTCAGGTTAAGGCACTGGTTAGTACTGGAGTAGACAGGTTAAGGCACTGGTTAGTACCCGAGTAGACAGGTTAAGACACTGGTTAGTACCCGAGTAGACAGGTGAGTTACAGCCTCGTGGTAAAGTCACAGGAACCGAGGCAGCAGGTAACTAGCAGCCCCTAGTGTACAGGTTCTTGTGGGTTTAACTCTTGGGTTGTTATAAAGTTCGCCTCTAATCATGGCCGTGACCTGATGTCAAATCATAAACTGAACTTTACTCAGACAATAAAAGCTGCTGTAAATTTCTGTAAATGTGCTACACCTTTATTGCCGCATATTAAACTCTAACTGAACACAATCAATGACGGGTGTGAACAAACAGCCGGCTGGATGAGAGCCGCACCGGCCCTGCGAGGGTTAACCGCAATCTGAGCGCTTTAATACACCTGAAACGTTCTGGCAACTTCAGCTTCTCACAAACGGTACAGAGGTGTAAAGTCACCCATCATGTCCACACACTGTGATTGTACTCCGACCAAACAGCTGCGGTCCTGTCCCGCGTCCCGCGTCTGACTCATGAGCAGCTGATGGAGGTTTATTGCGCAACACTCTACAACTTGTATTGATTAAGTGTGCTCGGGCCCGAGTGTCACGTCCAGAACTTCGGGAAGCTTTTGTCCCACTGCGTTTTGTTTAGCTGCTGTTGTTGTTTTTGCAGTCTTCTAGGCGTTTTCCTTTTTTCCCCTTTGTCCCCTTTAACTATTGTGTCCTCATATCCAATATGGGTGGTGCGTCTATCTTGGGTTTCATCTGTAGGCTGGAATTGTTTTGTTGCCGCAACAGTTCGGTTCACCCACAGCATCGATAAAGCAACGAGTAAAAATCTAATCAGGTAATAAAGTAATTACATAATCAACAAGGTCATGTGAGTGAGTAACTACGAAAGTTCCCAAGCAGGTAAAGGGGTAACTGTAACGGCCAAATCCAGGGTTTATAAAGGTGTGTGTCTCAGAGGGAGAGTGTGATAGCCTTCACATCAGCTGGATTTAAACGATCTGTAAATATCGCACATGGGCCGTTCAAGTCTAACCAGGATTTCTGAATACAAGGCAGAATAACAGAACACAGTCCTGAGAGTAAACACTCCCTTTATGTCTCTATATAATCTCCTGATACACTAATGCTTATCACAGTGTCTCACTGGAGCTTGGACACCATCAAGGTAGAAAGTCTTCTCAGTACTCCGGAGACATGACCGGACTGACTGACCGATTCACGACTGAAACCCCGGCCTCCCAGGAACTCCTGTAACGGAGTGAGGTCAGGACTCCATCACTGTACGGTGCCTGAAGTCTTCCGTACCCAGGGAGGTTTTGTCTGAGAGAGAAAAAGCGAGACTGGTGCTGGACTGAGTGTTTACAGCTGCTATAACGCAAGTGAGAACAGGAATTAACTGCGTATAAAATAATAAACGATGCTCTTTAATAGGCCTGTAAACCTATTAAACCTATTACGCAGTGTTAGAAGAGGGTGTGAGAGGACAATTAGATCGTCTTCATTTCTGCTGATAATGACGTCGTCCACGGTTCGCAGGAGCGCAGAGACGGAGGACAAGCCTGTCCAAATTCCAGGAAATGTCAGAGTGCTTTTATAATGAAATATGTAAATAAATAATAATAATAATCATAAAACCACAACTGGCTCGACCACTAAGATTCCACTTCCGGTCTGTGTGGAGTGTAAAGCGCTGAATCTCATCACATCTGAAGCTCCTCTTCTTCCCAATACAATAAATCAGCTATTTTACAATCTATTACACACACACACACACACACACAGCGTGATAAGCCCACAGCACTGATCAGTGTATTCAGAAACACTTTACTCGAGCGCGTTCAGGGTGATTGAGATGGACAGGTGAGGACGACGCCGCAGCCCGCAGACACCAGACGAGGGTTTATTATTAAAACGCCATCAGACTCCAACGAGACATAACGTGATAGAAGGCATCGTTATCGTGCGCAGAAGCGGACTTCTCATTGTAAAAGACATAAAAGCCTCTCTAACACACTGCGTGTGTGTGTGTGTGTGTGTGTGTGTGTGTGTGTGTGTGTGTGTTTGAGCAATGCAGATTCAATGCAAATCATTACAGCCTGAGGGTTGAACAAGCTGTTTCCAGGATTGGAGCGCGAGCACGCATTACACACACGACACACACTAGAGATGAGAATCACCTCCCGATACCAGATCATCACCTCACTGCCTCTCTATCAGTACATCATAAACATCCCCAATCCATATTACATTATAGTTTTCAGTTTTTGTTAATAAAAAGTAAAAAGTTGAGTCAGAACTGGAAAGTTTTATACCTGAACTGAACATGAGTAATTAAATGTAGCTCGTTCCTTATAATGTTAGTTTTCTCACTCAAAGACCAAACGCAGTATTTATACAATACAAACCGACTTCAAATACACGTGTTTAACATTTAACTTTACATTAAATTAAACACAGAGCTACACTGTTACTGAGCCGCGCGTCTCTCTGTCGAACATCATCCTCCGTAATTATTATCTATAAACAAACTTATTTAGCAATAATTCACTATGGACATAGTTCAGAGAGCGCCACCTGTAGGATTATAAAGAAATTGTGACATTTTCCCGCCTCAAACACCTCCAAAGTCTCAAAACTCCACTTGACAGGAAGCGTGCGGGTTAAGTAGCTGCGAGTGCGCCGGGCTAAGTCCCCTACATACCAACGAGTCGGTGAATCCAACAAACCTCGTCTAGATCGTCTAGGATACCGACACAATTGGCTAGACACAGTATACTAGACTACAGTAGTGTACACTACAGCACACCCACTTGCAGTGGATGCAGACGTCACGTGATGATGCACACCGGTCATGTGATCCAAAGTTCATATCTTAAAAACGTTTGTAAGTCGAATGTGTTTGTCAGGGACTTGTACTGTAATTAGCGCTGGTGCTGTTGTGATACTGCTGTGTGTGTGTGTGTGTGTGCAATGAGTGTGTTTGAGATGAATTCTAATTCTCTCACACACACACACTAATTACTGGATATTATAGGTCGTGTATAACAAAACAAATATTATACCACTAATGCTATTATAATTATAATTGTTATTGTTATTATTATTATAATTATTATTATTATTATGCTTAAAGGTGCATAAAGTCACTGCAGCTGCTCCAATGGTCTGTTTATGTCCTCCTGCGTTGTCTCCTGCACGTCCCATAATTCCATTCACTGTACGAGATCTACAGGACTATTGTACACAAAAACTCCAAAATAATCAACAACAACAACAACAATAATAATAATAATAACAATAGTGTGTGTGTGTGTGTTATCAGTCATTTGGTCTAGCTCTGCAGCAACGAGACAGAATTTGAATGTTGTGCGTCCTGATCAGATTTCCGCGCTGGTTGTTACCAGAACGCGCGGTGATGTCGATCTGTGGATTTTCCTCTGCAGGCTGAACGAACTGATGTGTATCTGACTAATAGCAGCTCGTTATACAGCTGCGCTTTCACAATTATTTACAGACAACAAGAAAACACCGCTCAGAATGTTTGTTATGAAGATCCTGCGCACACACACACACGCTTTAACCATAGCACTACTCTCCTGGTGCTGGTTAGTGTGGGTTAACTAACTAGTTATAGACTCATTAACGTCAGTAAACAGACGACACCATGTGAATGAGCCGTCGTCTGAAGCGCCTCCTCTGGCCGAGGAGTAAAATCACAGCTGTAACCCGTCTGTAACCTCTCACACACACACACACACACATGTAGACAGGAGAACCTGAGAATCCCTTATCCTGGGCAGGTCTTTCATCTCTCTTTAAAATGGTCTGGTTAATAAACTGAAGGGAAGCGCGAGTGCAGCGACGTCGTCAGCGCGGTGACCCCCTTCTGTAACGACTAGCGGGATCTGATCTGATCCGAGCGCCGCAACACTGAGGGCTTCAGCTGGAACCTTCAGAGGAACCATGATCAATACATCAGCTCTAAACTCACACACACACACACACACACACACACACACACACACACACACACACACACACCGGGTCTTCTCATAGACTCACACACTCTCATTGCATACAAAGGCTGTTCAGACATACAAAGGTTGCTCTTCACACCCACACGCGCGCACACACACACGATTTTGCATAACAAACCCCGACTACATCCTGACAGAACATACACACTACACAAATGCACTTTCACCATCTGCTAATACCTCAACCTAAGTGTTATAACACCAATATACTGCTGCGCGTGTGTGTGTGTGTGTGTGTGTGTGAGAGAGAGAGAAAGAGTGAATGAATGGAAGAGAATGAGAAAGAGAGAGAATTAGAGAAAGAGGGAGGGAATGAGGGAATGAGAGAGAGAGAGAGTTACTATTATTATTATTATGTACATACACTTTAAATATTGAAAATATTATTAATATAGTTATTTTCTTGTTCTTATTTCTAAGCTTTGGCGATACGAAGAAAGAGAGAGAGAGAGAGAGAGAGAGATGCTGGTTTGGCCAGTTTGTGCAGAGGCAAATGCACTCGATCAATGCACTCGTCAAGAACAAAAGCAACTCTTCAAACACACACACACACACACACACACACACACACACACACACACAGTGACAGACAGAGATGGACATTCACAGACAGGCATGTTTGCATACACAGACCACAGACATTATCATTAACGCTGTTTTCATTTTAAACATTCTTAATATTATCATCATTAGTCATCATCATCATCTCGCGTTACCAGCACGAGCTTCACGCGTAATCAATAATACGAAGAATACAATTAATGTTAAAGTTAGATTAAAAGAAACCCCAAACCCAGAACTACAGATTACGGTGACGCACATCATCATCACTGTAGAGTATGAGCTGACCCGAGGATTACCCGCGTGCACATCCTCACGCTCGCTACCGTGTGTGTGTGTGTGTGTTGTCAACTCGCTGCCGCTCCTCACACTGCTCTTCCAACGTCTCAGCAGATATATCATTATGACCCCACAGCGGGACTTAAAGGCGATGATGACTGCTGTTACGCGGAGAGAGACGCCCGCTAACACCGCGGCAGGCCATCAGAGTTCTATACATACACATTATACATATAATATAGAAAACACTCTTAACACACATATTGTGTGTGTACTGAGGCAGAAACATGTAGTTTATCTAAAGTGTGTGCTGACCTGGATTATAATTCCTGCGGTGAGTCACAGGGTCATAGTGAAATCCACACACCCACAACAGCAGCCTGTGTTTCACCATAAATAAAAATGACTCTCGGCTGAAGTGAAAGAGTCGCAGGTGTGAAGCTGCAGCTCCAGGACGCAACACACAGCTATTAGAAACGTCTTGCCTTCTGCTTTTACTTATGGCCAAAAAAAGGGCAAAAACAGAAACATGTCTTGTGTGCGTTAATGCTGGTAACCCGAGTAAAAGATTTCACAACAAAAGATTTCTCACAAAATCACTCAAACCTGTGTCCTGAATTTACAAAGACAAAAAAAACTAAATATTATTAACTAGAAAAGTTTTGAAAATACATGAATCTACATATTTCCAGTTACTGTACATAAGTCAATTAGTTTCATTTCTAGTATAAAAGTATAAAGTATAGAAAAGTAAGTATAAAATATATTATTTTAAAGCATACAAAAGTTATTAGACAATACTACTTTACCTTGTTTTTGTAAACAAATGCATATTATATATAAAATTAGTCATTTTTTAAAATAAGTTTCTAACATGCTAACACCATTGAAGCCCTGAGCGCTAACGTAACGTTCGCTAAAGCAGGCTAGCGCTGAGGTAAAATTTGCTTAACCAAAGCAGTTAAATAAATGTAGGAAATATGGTAAAGTCTAATGACTTATGCTGTTATAGAAGAAAAAGAAAATAACTTTATGATTTTGGTCGTCTTCAAACATTTCAAAACTGATTTCACAGATTTTTCAGTCTTAAGTTTCCCCTATAAACTGTGAAGCTGGAACTGATAAACATCACTAAAACTATAACTCTATAACTATATAAACTAAAGTTTACCTGACACTGATATGAAACGTAGCTAGTTTTATATATTGTAATCAAATAAAACTAGATGCTACCTTTAATAACTAAACTTAACTAGTTTCATACATAAAACGAAACACAATGATATGCTAGTTTTGCTAGTTAATAGCTAAACTTAGACAGCTTCATATATGAAACCAAACCAAACAATATACTAGTTTTAATAACTAAACTTAGCTAGTGTTTTATGAAATATTCTAAGTTCTAATGCTTTATGTTTCTGTAGTAGAAAAAGAAAAGAACTTTATGACTTTTCATCTCAAAACATTTAAAACTGATTTCACGGATTCTTCAATGTTGAAAAATGATGTTGTGAAGTTAGCCGAGATAAACATTACCAAGACCATTATCTACCTCTGTAGCATAAACGTTTATCTGATGCTGATATAAAACTTATCTTAGCTAGTTCAATAGTCAGATTTACATAGTTACAGCTTTAACACTGATCATATTTAACTGAAATAAAGCCCTGATCTCTGAGTCACCTGTTTCTGGTGTCTGACTAACTGCCCCAAATACCCCAAACAGGCACAAAACTAAAGGGATCTTATTTCTATGAAAGCTGATACTGACTGACTATAACAGGCTACTCAATGTTTATGAAGCTACTTTCACCTTCCTGAATCAGAATATTGAGCTCATACACACTTCAGACACTACAGACACTACAGACACTACAGACACTACAGACAGCTCAGACACTACAGACAGCTCAGACACTACAGATACTTCAGACACTACAGACACTTCAGACACTACAGACAGCTCAGACACTACAGACAGCTCAGATACTAGACACTACAGACAGCTCAGATACTAGACACTACAGACAGCTCAGACACTACAGACAGCTCAGACACTACAGACACTTCAGACAGCTCAGACACTACAGACACTTCAGACCCTAGAGTCACTACAGACACTTCAGACCCTACAGACACTTCAGACACTTCAGACCCTACATACAGCTCAGACACTTCAGACCCTAGAGTCACTACAGACAGCTCAGACACTTCAGATACTACAGACACTTCAGTCTGTAAAATGTAACTCTCCTAAATGTGCGCGCGAGCCCCGCGTGATGTCATGATAAAGTTTCTGTGTAGAGATTAAAGGCTGATTAAAGGCTGAATGTGACACTGCGATCAATCGGAGCTGAATGAAACAGATACATTTGTGTTCGACTGTTAACTAAAGTAACTTTATAACTAAACACCCCCCACTGAACCCCCACTGAACCCCCACACTGACAGCAGACCAGCTCGGTCTTGTTTTGTTCTTTAATCGGGATGTAAACCCACCCCCTCCTGTGTCCTCCTGTGACTCGGGGGACCGGAGCCCCCGCTCGCGCCGCCCGCGCTGTTTGATGTGTAGCCCCGCGCGCGCGGTTCCTCTGTAGCGCTGTGATGTTCCACGCGCGTGCTGTTACTGTTCCAGATCAGAAACGGGGGAACAGAATCCGGCAGGAAACCCGATCCGGATCCGCGGAAATCCAAGACTCTACTGTGTTTAAATCCTCTACAGTCCGGAGTGAAGTGAAGTGCAGTGCAGTGCAGGAGTGAGACAGGAGTGAGACTGGAGTGAGAGAGTGAGGCGGATGTTCCTCCTGCATCGGCCCACCTGTGGTGTTCAGATCAGCCTTCCTTTCTTTCTTCCCTCGTTTCCTTTCCTGTTTTGGGAACACCGCCTCCCTCCCCATCCACCCCTCCCCCCTACACTAGTGCCCTCCTCAGGGTGCGACACTGCACTGCTCCCTACACACTCCACAGTGCACTAGACCTCTCTTTCAGACAGAGCCCTGGTCAGTCTGTGTGTGTGTGTGTGTGTGTGTGTCGCAACCAAACTTCATTTACAATTGAAAACACTCCTGACCAGGACCCCATCCCCCTGCCCTCCCCTCCCCCCAAGTCTGTACTCACTCACACACACACTCACTCACTC
>JAQMYI010000040.1:31411307-31426444 GCA_030014275.1 Clariallabes melas | reverse complement strand
TCTGTTGTTGGGAGTAGTGGACTCTCGACACACACACACACACACACACACACACACACACACACACACACACACACACACACACACACAGAAGTTACTGAGCTGACATCAGGTTAAATCAAAAATGTATTATAAAATTATATGCTAATTATGTCACAAATGTTTCATGCTTCTGAAATTTAAGTAAATAATTTATTTATTTAATATAATGATTACTTATTAAATCCTTATTACTAAATTCTTTTTATTTATTTGCTTGTTTCTAAAAAGTGTTTTTTTGTACATTTTTGATGTTGCGATTGAACCTAACCAATAATAATTATTACAAACAGTATCAAGTGTCAGATTAAACAATGCAATAATAACTATTTATTAATATAAATCACTGATACAAGTATTTCATGAAAACACTAAAAACAGAATGAAATAGAATAATCATCAGGGTTGTAGGCTGGAGTTTCACACTCTGACCACTAGATGGTGCTACAACACAACAAAAGCGTTGTGTAACTTTACAGCTCCAGTTTCTGCCTGAGGAACTTCACTGACTTCATGTGTTTGTGTCTAATCATTTATTACTGTGTGTACAGAAGTGTGTTATTACGTCATTATCACTATAATTAGCATATACATCAGTAAGTGGTTTTTCACACTCTTTATACAATACGGACATTTATACAACTACAAATTTAAAGAAAAACACATCAGTTTTAGTTTATAATTCTGACTTGTGTTAAAGCAGCGATAAACACTCTGCACCTTTATTATTTATTAATACTGTACAGTATAAACCTGCGATCACGTCCGCGCTGCCGGTCTACTGAACTAATCAGCGCAGTCCTGAAGACGGGATGAGACGTTACCTGCGTTCTGTCTGAGCAGAACGGGAGCAGTGACTGTCTGAAGGACGAGCGCTTCGCCGGTTTCGTCCCCGTGTTCATGAGGTTGACCTCTGACCCTGCTCTCACCTGCAGCCGTTTCCCAGCGAGCTGCAGCTTCTGCACACCTCGCTCCACCTCCCACACTTTCTTACCTGAAACAAACACACACACACACACACACACACACACACACAGAGACGCAAAGTAAACCGTCTTGGTTTGGTCAAATGTTGAGAGGCGGGGTTTAGAGGAGGCGGAGTCATGCGAAAGTGTGCTCAGGAGAAAGAGATTCTCCCTACAGTACGTCTGTGTCTCATGTGTGTGTGTGTGTGTGTGTGTGTGGAAATGCAATACACAGATTCCTCCTGGTTTTGTGGATATTCTCACCCTTTCCCAGTTTCCGCTCATACACAGACTGGAAAGTCAGGGTAGGAAGGGGGAATAAATCTGTGTGTGTTAGTGTGTGTGTGTGTGTGTGTGAGAGAGAGAGAGAGAGAGAGAGAGAGAGAGTATGTTGCTTCCATCTACTCTGACCAAAAAACCACAAATAGTTAATGGCTAGTTTCAAATCTGTGAGCATGCATGCAAAAGAAAATGTGTGTGTGTGTGTGTGTGTGTGTGTGTGTGTGTGTGTGTGTGTCTTTTGCACATATGTTATATGTTCTTGACTTTTTAGAGTATTGAAGGTTCGTGGTTGCTAAACATTAGCTTTGCATTAGTCATTAAACACTCCTGTGTACAGTACTCACAAATCACTCACAGTACAGTGTACTTTACACTCCGCTACAGACCGCGCCACACTCTGAAAATGCTGAACATCTGCGACCGTATTCATAAAGCTTCTTAGAATTCTCTCAGAGAACTCCTATCTTAGCATAAAAAGTCCTAGCTGGGAGTCCTAGACTAAAAGTGATTTAAGAAACGTCTCAGAGCAACTCTGATTACGGAAAGTACAAAAAACACCCTTTATGTTAGTGAGGGGGGCGTGGTCGACCCTGTTGCTAGTGATGATGCAGCAATTCAAGGACTGTGATTGGTTGATAAAAAAAATCCTGTTAAGGTCCTCAAATGCGCGCTTTGTGAAAATATAATATAAGGTAATAGAATAGACAGTGAAATATATATATATATTTTGTATTTATTTATATTTGTATTTATTTATATACAAAATGTTGTATATAAATAAAATGTATATTAATGACTATAGGCTATGTTATGCAAAGTTTCTGTTTTAGGCTAAATATCTAAGTTAATTAAACAGCCAAATGTTGAAAGTTCTTACATTTATCTTAGATTGATGGGAGCGAAATGTCTCTCTCACCTTTTACCAGTTTACATGATTACAGGACAGTTTATTTAAGTTGCACTTTTGGATGGTATGTAGTCAACAAACCAAGAGAGATGGAAGGAAGTAAAACAACAAGAAAACCGAATTGGACAGAAGAGCAGTGTTTATTTTTAGTGTTTGGAGAATATTCCTTCTTTCCGCCATTTTGTCCTCTGCTATGAAAACTCTGAAGCCTCTTAAAAGTCCTCCTCTCTACTCTTAACAAGTTTTACCTTAGCAGCTGTATTTAGGGCTAAGATGTTCCGTAAATCATTTTTATCTTTACTAAGATTTAGTCCTAAATTTAAGGGGAAATTCTAAGAAAATGTCATAATTCTGAGAATTTCGTCACTAGGAGCAACTTTTAGGCTTAAGAAGCTTTGTGAATTCGGGCCCAGTTTCTAAACTTTAATGACGTCCCTACAGAGCACCTATGAGACATCGCGGTTTGCTATAATAAACCCACTAGAGTTTATCCGGACTTGCTGTGAGCTGAGCCTCGAGTCGCTTCATCCTGTCTGTTAAAGCGCACTGCATGTCAGCAGGAAACACATAAACTCATTAACTCACTAATGAGCTAGCGCTGGATTAGCTGGGAATCATAATCAGCGAGAATGCACGTGATGTTCGGAGAAGTTCGTAGCAGGAATGTTGCAGATTTTATCTGAACCGGAGCATTTCTGGAGAAGTGGTGAGTTCTGATAAAATCTGCTACATTCCAGCTCTGCATTTCTCCCAATATCACGTGCACTCCCATAGTCACATGTTGATTTCCAGCAAATCCAGCGCTAGATCATTAGTCTGAGTTTATGCATTTCAATTCGATTACGAAGAGCTATGGTCCAGCTACAAAACAAGTGGGCAAAGTACACATATCCTGTACTTAAGTAAAAGTAGAGATTCCTTAGGGCAAATAGTGCTCAAGTAAAAGTAAAAGTTTTCATTTCTACTTGAGCAAAATTATTAAAGTCCTCACCTTCAAATATACTCAAGTATTAAAGGTACACGTATTAGCTCACTGTTTCCTTTAAATCATAGCAAAGGAGTCTTTCTCTCTGTGCCACTACTGTATCTCCAACCATCTCAACTTCTGACTTCAAACACCTGCTACATGATCAGGGAAGGCAAATTTGGTATTTAATACATAATAGTCAGCAGGTTGAGATATTGCTGCTTCAAATACTACACACCACTCTGGTTAAGTAACACAACACCATACAGAAACGTAGTGAAGTACAGATAGAACAGAAGTACAGGCATAGATGTAAGATGTAGTGGAGTAAAATAAAATCAATTAATTATCAATTAATAAAACTACTCAAGTAAAGTACGTAAGTACAGTAACAAAATAAATGTACTTAGTTTCCTTCCAACTCTGCCTATGAATAACCATATAGAGGGATTATTTAGAGCAATAAAGAGAGTTTGTGTTTTGTTATTCTGCACAATTAAAAGTCCCAGTTTGACTTGAACTCCCCCTCATATTATTATTATTATAACATATAATTACTTCCTATAATACTCTGTATAACACAATACACTGTTACTACAAATGATAACATGCTATACCATTATTAAGAGTACACTACACTATATATTGGTCTGTATATATTGGCCCCTAGTGGCCATGAAGGTACTGCAGGTGGGCCGCAAGAGGTTTAAAAAAGTTGATATTCTTTACATTTTATGCATATTCTTTTGCATTTTCAATGATCAGGAATTGTATGTGATTAAATACTTACAACTTACAAATCACAATTAATAAAAAAAAAAAAGCTATGGTATTTGAATTGCATGATATTCTTCATTTATCTTCATCTCGTGTGTGGATCAGGATTGTGATCAAAGATTTTTGGGATGGAGAATATTATCAGATTCCCCCCTGAGCCGTGGCGTTCTAAAGTTCAGAACCTGACACACAATCTACACAATTATTAAATACATCTTTGTACGAATTGTGCTGTAATATCGATACACAGATCTGATGAATACAAGTCAGATGTATGTTAATATTTTGTTATATTAATATAATTTTATTCTAGTTTAATTATAGGACTCACTGCTGCTCCTGAAGATGTCACAGTTGCTGTAGTCAGGGGAATCCGACTTGTCTCCGTTTCCGGCAGTGTGGGATTTCTGGAACTTAAACAGAACCACGTGTGTGTGTGTGTGTTTATTCACCATGTGAGGATTATCTCAAAGTGACAGTTTGATGAATAATACAAAGCACACGGATTTTCCACTTACATTATATTACATACCGTACCTTCAAATAAATATATGTGTATTTATTCCCTGATATTTTATAATGTTTTATGTGCCATTAGTGGGTGGAGGATATTAGCTTCCATGACTCATTAGCGACATAATTAAAGTGAAAGACCGCAGACACAAACATCACAAGCATCATTTAGTGTTGATTAAAGACAATTAATTCTGGGTCACTGGTAATAAGAACCCCGCCAAACCCAACCCTGCTCACCCCCCTCCCTCCTCCACGCCCACTCTGGACCGTACCATGTGCTCCAGTGAGGTGGTGTTGGAGTAGATGTGAGATCCGCGGACTGAGCGACTGAGCTGCTGAAAGGGGTCGTCCATGTAGGTGTTGGCGTTGGGGAGCGTCCGAGTCTTCAGACCGCTGAGGAGAACAACAGGAAACATGAGGTTGAAAAAAACATTGTGAAACATGACTCAGTGTGTGTGTGTGTGTGTGTGTGTGTGTGTGTGGGGGTGGGTGGGTGTGGGTGTGTACCTAAGTGACTCGTGACTGTTGTGCTGATTTGGAGATACAACCTCAGGGGAGCTCCCATCCCGCAGGAGCTGGATCCACTGCTCTTTATCATCAGAACAACTTGCCTAAACACACACACACACACACACAGTTTTATACACAGTCCACAATATCACGTAATCGCATTATATATTCTTGTTGGATCACTTCATGTTTACAAGAAGCACATGTTTATGTGTGTGTGTGTGTGTGTGTGTGTGTGTGTGTACCTCCAGGACAGCCACCGGATCTCCGTGCTGTAGGATGGTGATGCGGTGTGTGTGTGTCTGAGTGGTATTGGGTCGAATCTCGCTCCCCCTGAGCTGCACTGTGTACTGCGGCGTCATGTCGCTGCTTTCATCGCTGAACAGGTTCAGAACGCCGGCGTCGACTCGACACCACAGAGTCTGCCACTGAAAATTCATCAGCACGTTCAGATACCCTGCTGTAGCACAAAGAGAGAGAGAGAGAGTAGGAGTGTGTAGTAAAGTCTTAAACACAGTGTTTAATCCCCAATGTCTAGAGCTGTGACTCACTGGTAGACTTTCAATTTCGTTTTTTTAAGTGATGCGATTTTTTATTAAAGTTCGATTCAACGACACTAATGTTTATTGTCTGATTAGTTTCAAGCAGCTACACGAGGTGATATCAAAAAGTTTGGAGACTGAGTTTGTAACACACCAACAGATGGCACAGGGAGCGCTGACCTTCATAAGTCATAAGTCAGCGTGCCAAAAGACATCATCCTGTGTACATCAGGAGCTGTCCAACTGGTGCTATTCTGACCATGTGCATCACCACATCTGCTGTTTCATCATGGACAGCAAGTGAGTACAAAGAGCGAATGTGAAATTCTGCGTGAAACAGATCTGCCTCAGAGATGTTTGACATAATTTGACATGTTTACAGCGTTTTACCTAAATATACAGTAATTATTCAACTTTAAATAGATTGTGAATCAAAAAACTGACTGCATCAAATCAGCTGACAAAAAGATCGAACGAATAGCATAGCTAAGATAATCGACACAGCTCTACCAGTGTCACAGCTGGACTAAGACTAAACCGTCTCTACACCGTATCTGCTCAGTGCTGTGACATTTCTGATGATGGGTGGGGCGCTAATACTTTTGATCCAAGTAATAGTTTTCGATAAGCAATTCTAAACCTACAAATTGGATTGATTGAGTATCCACTTCCATCCTTAATGCACGGTATATACACTTACTGTATATGGCTATAAAGTATGTGCACCCGTAACCATCATGCCCATTGTATAGAATGTCTGTTTATGCTTCAGCTTTAATTCCACTTCATCGTTTTCAAACTAAGACTCCCGAACCCTCATACAGCATGACGATGCCCCTGTGAGATCCACAAAACCAGCTTTATGAGGACATGGTGTGTTAAGAGTGTGTTTGAGTAAAAGAACTTGTGTGTCCTGCACAGAGCCTTGACTGAACTCAACCTCAATGCAATGATAGCAATCATCTTTGCGACGAACTGGCACTGGATTGGCACTGGCCTCATTGATTTCGCATGAATAAACACAAATCCACTCAGGCTCGTTCAAACATCTAGTGAGAAGTCTTCATAGACGATAAGGGTGGAGTGCATGGAAATGGAATGTTCAGTAATGAACAAATGGGTATAATGATCAGGGGTGCACATACTTTTGGTCAAGCCAAACATTTACACCTTTTTCGCTGGTCACATTTAGTCAATTCTGTCACAAATTCCTCCTCTCAGAAGTTGGAAGTAGATTTAATGTTACTGTAGCACAAACCCTGAAGACATCCAGACGACAGTGTTAAACGTTTATAGAGGCGTTAAATCGACATACCCTTGTGTTTATAATGGTTGTTGTCGGTACTACTGAGAGCAGAAGAAGGAGCGGTGAGGATCTCCTCGTCCGAATCGGTGTGGAGGACTGAGCTCGACTACAGAGACATACAGAGAGCAGAATAGAATACGTACATAAACTCTCGTATATGCATAATATCAGAACGTTAAGTCATAAGTAGTCGTAGATGTTGTACCCTGCAAGAATCTAGTCTTTCACTCTTCAGGATAGAGGACGAGCCCGTGGATTCCGGCTCACAGTACGAAGAGCCGCTGAGTTCCTCAATGATCTGATGACGAGAAATACGAGATTTGTGAGACACGAGAAATAAACGAGACCTAACATCTAAATAAGATATATCGCATATTTTTACTAAATTGACAAATGTAGATGGAAATGAGACACAGGTAAGACCTGGACATGACATCCTTATGGCACAAGTGAAAATTTAAGATAGAGATAGAGATAAATACATGAGACATAGATGAGCTGTGTGTGAGACATGCACAGGAAATGATACATAAGCATCAAAACCTGAGGTATGGAAGACATAAAACACAAATGAGACATGAGTGAGATAGTTAAGAGAGAAACGAGACATCTATGAGACAAATATGAGACATATTAGATACAAACATCTCACAAGGAAAGCACAGATAAGGTGTAGATGTGACAAAATTGAGACACACTACGCACACATGATGCACAAATGTTTTTTACAGAAAGGAATCTATAATCTTTTGAAAACATTTTTGAGACAAGTCACTTGTGTGTAATCAATTTTCTGGTTCTCACATTTGTCTAAAAATGTGTTCAACAAAACATGCAACAATGTAGATGGGACAATGATGACACCAAATTGAGAAAGTATAAGACACAGGACATAAATGAGACATATATGAGAGACACCAAGGTGTGTAAGACACAGATGAGACATTGGTAGGGTGCAAACACCCCATAAGACATAACTGAGACAAATGACACATAAAGACACATCAGACAGATGTCATGACACATCATGAGATGAATATGACAAACATGAGACACAGACATGACAATTACACAGCGAGAGCTGTGAGACACACGCAAAGATTAATGAGACAAACTAAAGAGACAAAGGCAAAAACCACCACACTACATGAATCACATGTAATGTAAGCAACAGATGTAAAGAACATTCGACAAATGGCTGAGACGCAAGTCATTTGTGTCTCAGCCATCTGTCAAGGGAGAACAAGAAATATACACAAAGATGAGATACAAATGAGATACACACAATTAGCAGCCGTGCAGCTGTGAGACACAGGAGACTCTTATGAGACTTAACAATATATAAATGAGAAATTAATGAGGCACAGCTGAGACAAAAATAAGAGAGAAACCAAGTTAGATTTGAGGTCTGCAGATGTGTTAGAGAAAAGACACTAAGCAAGAAGTTGCCATTCTATAAGACACAATGAGAGAAACAGAAGGCAAAGAAATCCAAGGTTCATGAACTATAACTGAGGAATAACGACACATGAGACACAAATGAGACAAAAAGTGAGACATAGGACATTGATGATTCAACCATACCAGGTGCACCCGAGACACAGGAGACACATAAACTAGATGCATACAGCGTATGATGTAGATGAGACGTTAACGAGACACAATTGAGACAACCAAATAATAAAGAAGCAGGATCAGACCTTCCTCCATTCCTCTGCCTGACCGCAGCTCTGGAAGCCCAGGATGAGCGTGTCCGACTCGCCCACCACCTTCAGCTCGTGCTGCATCTTCTTGTTGTGTTTGGACTTGTACACCACCTGACAGCCTGTCAGCTTCATCTCCAGCAGCGGTTGGAGGTCTTTAGCACACTTAAAACACTTTAAGCAACAGAAACATATATTTGTATGAAATACACGAATCGATAACTCATCTAGAGGTTCCAACGGAGCGGTATTTCAGTACGTGTGTCACCCTCACCAGTAAGGAGTCATGTTTAATGATGAAGAGCTGGCGTGTCCACTGGCCGAGCCACTTCTTCCTCCAGAGGTACTCGCAGAGCCGCGATTCAGGGACAGGACGCAGGCAGGACTGAGACGAGCCACACTGGATATAGTGAGCTCGGTCCACAGGGACGTCCTCGTCTTCCTCACCATATGACTCATAATGACTGCTCTCTGAGTCGAGTTTATCTGGGGAGACGAGTCACATGAACCTGTCAGTACTTAATTCAGTACAAGACATGGAAATTAGTCAGTAGTTATTGAGACCTGAAAACTACTAATTACTTAATGAGAGAAAAAACGTGAACTAGTCGGTACTTCAGGAGATCAGACAGGTAAGCTCGTCAGTAGTTAACGAGTCAAGACACTTAAACTATTCAGTACTTAATGAGATCAGAAATGTAAATTAGTCAGTACTTAATAAGATGAGACAAAAAGAAACCCGGTCAGTACTTTATAAGCGAAATCATAAACTAGTCAATAATAATGAGGACAAACACGTAAATGAGGTTACGTCCCTCTGAGCTGTTTGTACTGATCTGGACCAACCTGTAGACTGAGTGGCTGGAATAAAAGGCTCGGCCTCCTCGTAACAGTCATCGTCCCTGTGTGGAGGGCGCGGAGGAACCACGGGACCCACAGACTGAGGAAACACACATGAAAGTATGCCGTGTAAGACGTTTGTTAATAAAAATGAAACCAAAGCAGTACTTAAGCGCCACATATACAGTAAATTAAGAGGTAGCGGAAAAGAGAGTACGCCGCTGTTTTTCCAGACTTTACTGAATAAACATGATCTCGTTTATCAATGATGATTCACAGAACATCCAGAATAACAAGGTTTCAAGCTTCCAAGCATCTCAACTGTCAAAGACAAAGCACAATCTTCAAAAGATCCTGAGTTCAAAGCATAATTGGTGCTGCCCCCTGGGGGACGGCAGTGGCTTTCCAGGAGCCGCTAACCGTTGGTATGATCTGTTTAGCTCGTGTGTGTGTACGGGACATGTTGGAGGACGCTGTCGGTCTCTTACACTAGTAGCTATCTCGCAGAAATCAGCAGTGACTAATCTGGGAGGGAAAACAAAAACAACGTTCTGACCATAAATGAAAGCTATGGGAAAAACAGCTGTTGGATGTTCATCAAGTCCGTTCAAGGTCCTCGCTGTATCCACCGTGAACCTGTTGACCTTTCAGAGGCCACAGTTCCAGACTCTGTGTCTACTCCGACGTCTGTTCTTCTTATCTACATAAGGATGACAGTGAGGATTGGAAATTGTTGTCCCGTAAGGGAACAGAATTGTTTTAGGAAGTACCTCCATGTTTGAGAGACGACGGATGGATTCGCACTGAGTTTAAACACAACATGAAAAGTTTTAGAAATTTCTTGCTTTCATTTTTTGCTCTATTTCAGGCTGTGTAGAAGATAGTGGTTGTTGAGAGATCCTGGTTTACCTTTTTACAGGCTCATCATTTCTAATCATTTGTCTCCGATAAACGATAAACTATGTCAGAGATAACTTTGAGCCAGGAAGTAAGTACTTCTCAGTGTGTGGGGTAACTAAGTGCATTTATTTTACTTTTTAAAAGTAAACTAATTTACTTCAGTAGTTTGCATACTTTCGAACTTTACTTCACTATATCCTACAACGAAGGTCTTGACTTTCTACTACACAAATATCGCCACCTGCAGACTATTATAAGTAATTGGGTAATTTGCCTTCCCGTCATGACGGCCAATCACGTAGCAGGTGTTGGCTGTAGACATCGTCGGTCAAAGAGTTCTGACCCTGGGGGATGGGTGGGGGTGAGAGCGAGGGGGAGAGAAAGAGATTTCTGTACTTTTACTACGACTTGAAGGCTACATTGACCTAATACAAGCTCAGGACATTCGACACTTCAGTCCATTTAAATGTTCACTGTTACTCAAATGAAAATTCAAGGAAATGGAAGATTCTACTGTAAGTAGTACTTTACCCAGCGCTCTTACGTGTATAGTCGACATCTCTGCTATGTGTGTGTGCTCGCTGACTTGCTTCACTCACATCTCCTGTTTCACACGTGATGTAATGTGGACCGCGATGCCAGAAACACGAGTGACAGCATTTTAGAGTAATAAAAAGGAAGAAATAAAGAAAAGGTACAACTTGAAATGTGAAATCTGAACTTGTGCTAAGTTAAACATGAATTTGAGAGCGGCCTGATCTTGCCAGAATCACAGAAACGCTACGTAACTTGTTTATTTCTTCGTATCAGTTCACTCGGTTTCCAGGCTTTTCTGCGGGGGGTAATTTTATAACACTACATTTCTCAAATGTTTATTCCGTCGCCTTTAATCTACTGAATATTTTCATTCTTGTCATTTAGGGAGGAGGACTGCATGTACAGTTAGCTCCTCAGATACATATCTGTGTTAAAGACATCAAAGAACCCTGTGCATTTTGTCCTATATGAGAAAAGAAACAGGAAGGAGAGACGCTAGGGGACGGAAGGATGGAAATACAGACGAATGTTCAAAGCACAAAAAAAAGAGACGAAAAGATAATTCAAAAAGTCCGAGTCTGTCCGCTTGCTTGGATGTTGGCACGACTTCGCCACTGACCTCATCGTCCCTGGAGGTCCGACTCGCGCCATCTGACTTCCTCCCCCCCCCCCCCCGAGCGGGGGGAGTCTATCACTCCATCACTTTATCACTCCATCACAAGTGCCACTCTACCCCCATCACGTAGACAGACATAATCGTCCATGCAAAACGTCCACTTCCTCTCTTCTCGACCAATAGGCGCGCGGTTCTCAGCCGTTCAGATGGGCCTCGCGGATAAACACAGCATTTCCTGTCTCAGATAAAGTCCCTCCTCTTCACATCCTTAACATTTTTTGAACTTTCTGAAAACCGTGGAAACTCAACCCAAATCCCACACAGGCTGAACCGCACAAACTGTAGGTCACAAATCAGTTCAAGAAGTTAAAAAACATTTAAAACAAAGAACATTTTCACCAGTTCGAAGACGATCAGCTCTGGCACGTCTTAACATGGCAGAATCATTGACGGTTCAGTTAGCAATCGATGCTAAGCATTATTATATTATATTTTTAGCTATACAGTGTGTTTCCATAGAAATTTCACAAACATATTTGAGGTAAATGTTGATATTCCACTCAGTTTCATCTTATTGTCACTGCCACTGTGTCTCCGCGTTGTCCTTAAACGATACATAACAGTGTTAAACAGCGTATAGTGAAAGTTTTGTTTCAGTTATAAGCTAGCATAAGCTCTTTATTCATATTTCTTTAACATGTTACATATTCAGAAGTGAGAATTCACCATCCCAGGATAAAGTATAACTGAGACCCTAACCCCGTCACGACATCCTGCGTAAATTATCGCAAATTATGGCAGAAAATAAGAGCTGAATGGCAGTCTGATTTCTCTCAAGGATCTTCTCACGAAGATGTTCTTCAACGCTGTCACTACCGGCTGGATTATTAAAGATCTAAACCTACATTCTGAATTTCTTTGCATACTTGTAAGATTAAATTTTTCATGAAGAGGTCGCATTATGTTACCTACCTGAACTTAACTTCTGCTGATCTACAAATCCGCAAATCTGACTGTCCACTAAAACGATAAAGAAAAGTGTTACTATAAGTGTAAGATCATTTAGATTAGCCGTAGCATCATCTACAAACATATATCTTGTAGTGATGGGTCGTTCATGAACGATTCGTTCTTTTTGAACGAATCTGTAACATGACTCAGCTGAACGAGTCATCTCGGAGAGTGATTCGTTCATTTTCTATTGGGCTATGGCAGTGCAGTACACAGGAAACAGTATTGAACGATTGTGCTAGTGGGTCTTCGAGTCCCCGAGTCGTTCGTGCTTTTGACACGTGACTCCCATAGACGCTATGCGGTGCAATAGATTCAAAAGAACGAACGACTCAGATTGGAAGTTATAAAAGGTGAGCTGCTCATTCTGTTATAATATGTTGTTAGTTACATTGTAATATTTTCATAACTGGAACTATAGCCAACATTTGTGTATGTAGACGTATTGGGGGTCTGTTTATTGAAAACGCAACATTTTAATTTATTTCTGATCAAAAGAACGAAATGACTCGAAGATTCGTTCATTTTGATGAACGAGATTCAAAGAACCGAGTCACTAAAATGATCCAAACTTCCCATCACAAATTTCCATGTCCGATCCATTCCAAGATCGATGGCTTTGATGGTCATGACGTTATTAGAGCGCCACCTGCAGTACTGGAGCACTTGGTACATGTTGACCAACAGAAAACTCCTGAGATTACATCACCGCGTTAAGCCTGCCAATCTGATTCCATCTTCATGGAGATGGTTTCTAAGGCAGGTTTCTGAGGAATTAACCCGGTTTGAATTCTGCACTATTGTTTGCTCATTTTAAACTTCTTAAACAGTCTGTCTAAGTCTGTCTTTTAGAAAGTAATTAAGGATGAGGAAATTAGATGTCCTTTGCTGTCTGTCAGTGTTCCTTTCTTCCATTCAGTTGTCTGGGTATTTTTTTTTTTAGACATGAATAGAAATGACACAGTTATAACATAAATAAATGGTATACAGTTTATATTAAACAATAAAAATCGAGGGAGTTATACAGTAGATTTTAGGTCATATTTATTCTGCCTAATGGCATAAAAGTCCTGCTATCTGTTATGATCCAAATGAGGATGGGATGCTGAGACTGGTTCCTCTCAAAGTTTCTTCCTATTGCCATCTCAGGGAGTTTTTCCTTGCCGCTTACTCATCAAAGACAATCTGATCATTATGATACTATACACATTTTTCTCACTTATGCACAAAAAAATGTATTCTTGTTCAATTTTTTTGTCAGATTTCATACTCAAAGAGAAACTGAGCCTATGAGGAGAGATTGAGGAGAACGTCGATGAACCATTTCTGACGTGGAGTGAAATTAAGGGAGAGCTCTTACTGGCTTTGAGGAGGATCTCCGTGGCCTGCTGCTGAACTCTGTCTCTGGTGGCTTCCAGCTCGCACTCGGCTTCTTTCTGCCTGATCGCTATGATCTCCGCATCCTGAGTCACCTCGTCCAGCTGTTTATGCAGCTCCTGCATTCACACACATAAACAATAAATAGATACAAAGCCCATGGATTAAATTAAACGAGCAGTGGGTCACTAACTGCTGTCTTATTCAAACTTTTTTCCCCCTGCTCTCTCCGATCAGGACCGTTTTGTCTCCGTCCAGTCATTTCCCTTTTTTTCTGCTCATAAATGCATGTCTCATCTCCCTGCGCTCTTCCTGCCTAGTGCTCAATAACAATTTCCTATCCTAGCCTCTCTTTCTTGTCATGTTCACTCCTATTATCCAACCCTGCCTATCTATCTCTCTCTGATTTTCTGCCTGGAACTGTCCTTTTACTACACATTTAAAACTTATTTTTACACATTCTCATGTTCTTTCAGAGCAGTGAAGGGGAGCAGGCACTTCTTCAGGTCTAATTGGACAGTTTTTATATTACACAGCCAGCGCAGGCTTCTGTTTTCTGGAAAATTAACCTATTTTATGGTGTATTCCTTACAGATTGTGGCGGTGCAATGGGGAAACACAGGACACTTTACTGCCTCGCTTCTTTCGAACATAAAAGTTCTTGCCTACAAAGGGCTGCATAAGCAAACTGATTTAATGATGATGTTTTACCTTTAAAAGGTACAACAGTCAAATTTATTTTAGTATTTCTATGTCACAATCTGGAGTGCTTCATTTACATTATTCCATTATTTACATGGACTTCATGTTAGTCATTAAATCTCGGGTTCTGGAAAAAGAGTCAAATGCGGAAGCGCCAAACGTGCAGGTCCTCGAATGACCACAAGGCTCCAGGAGTGAGTCGGTCCCCATCAGAGCCTCATGATAAAATGTGCAACAGAAATAAACATGTTCACAGTATGTTACAAAAAAAAGGTTTAAGTCTCTGGAAATTGATTTTCCTTTCATTAGAACTGTACAGGAGTGAAATTATTATAATTTTTTTACTCATCAGTTAAAATTATAATAAGCCATGAGAGCCGTCACCGATTCGTGCATCGTTTGTGCTCAATAAGTGTTTTAGATATTAAAAGTTAGTTTGTATCGCTTGTATCACCATCAGTTCTGTGGATGTAAATGTTTGAAAGAACGAAGCAACAAGCAGCCAAAACACAGTACTGGTGCTGATTTATAATTTTTTTTATTTTAACGTTATACATATAATACACTGCTTTTTTCCCTTTACATGCTTCCTCTGGGCAACATAATTCGTAAACATGGTATTAGTTTTCACTGCTATGCT
>JAQMYI010000040.1:31361629-31373579 GCA_030014275.1 Clariallabes melas | reverse complement strand
AAACCCCCCCCACCCCCCCCCCCCCCCAAAAAAAAAAAAAAAAAAAAAAACAATAATGCTACTAGCTGTGTGAACGGTGTTAATTTTAGGCAAACACACAAAGCAAAAAATATATTGCATTTAATCTATTATTTTAAATACACTGCCTGGGATCATAAAACAAACAAACAAACAAACCAACAAACCAACAACAAAAGTAGAACTGACAGCTATGAAGAGCCTTAAGAAAACCAGTGAGGCTCATCGTTTATTAGGGAGATAAAGATTGGACTTTGGAGCGATGGGAAAAGGTCACATGGTCTGATTAGTGATGGGTGCATCAGGGTAAGAAGAGAGACGGGTGAAGCGATGGCCTGCATGTCTCTGGACACAGTGTTATGATCCGGCGATGCTTCAGTTCCTCAGGTCTAGACTCAGCAGCGTTATGTGGCAATAAAATGAAGTCAGCTGACCACCTGAATGTACTGCATCACCAGGTTATAACGTCTATGGAGGTTTTTCTTCTTCCCTGATGGCACGGCCGTAACCCAGAGTCTTCTCCTGGAGAAGGCTTTACACAGCAGGCCCACTCTCCTATCATCAATACAAGATGTTGGAGAGAAACTAACGCGCCTCTGGACTGTAACAAATGTTAATGCATAATCTTATCGAAATGAAAGCGTCCTTCTTGCCGGCTCTCAGGGGGTCCAGGAGATGACCTTGATGGCGGTGGCTGCCGCTCTCTGGATGATGGAGGCGGGGTGGCTGAGACATGCCTCCAGCTGAGGCAGGTGTTGGATCAGTTGTGCTCGGCCGCTCGGGGTCTCGGCCAGACAGGTGAGCGCACAGAGAACGTTAGCAACCAGCGCTACGTCCTCACTGTCCACCAGACACAGCAGCGGAGGAACAGCACCGGCCTCCAGAGCCTGATATTTACCTACACACACACAGTACATGAGTAAACACATTTAGAGAGACAGGAATGTGTGTGTGCATGTGTGTGTGTGTGTGTGTGGACCTTTGGTGATGACGGCGGTGTACATCAGTGCTCCGGCAGCGTTAGCTCTGACCTCCGTGTCCTCATCAGAGAGCAGCTTCACCAACATGGGCACCACCTCCTCCTCACACACCCTCACCTTCCCCTCCGCGTGGACGCTGACGGAGCGAAAAAGGGTGCGAGGGGAAAGAAAAGAGGAAATGCAGAGATCAAGCAAAATGAAAAGTCGTGGAGGATGAGGAGGACAGAAAACCAAGGATGAGGTGATGTAGAATGAGAGAGAAAGTGGAGGAAAAGTAAATAAATTTTGAAAAAGAGAAGGAGATAAATGTGAGAAAGGAGTGAGAGAAAGAGAGAGAGAGAGAGAGTAGGTGGGTGAGATAGAAAGGAGATAAATGTCATCGCAGTGTGACAACAGTGTGTCTATCCAATGTTCTGAAAGGTGTGGTTTATATCTTTAATTAAAAGTGTTTGTGTGTGTGTGAGGTTGGGTGGATGACGGTATATGAAAAGCAGCTAGTTAATTCTAGGTGTGTGTGTGTGTGTGTGTGTGTGATGAAGTGGATCTCACCTGATGGCCATGGTGGCGGAGGAGGCGGCGCGGCGGATGAGTGTGGACGTGTGGTGCAGCTGCTCCTTCAGGACGGACACGGCGTCGCTGGCCAGAGCAGGGAGGGCGTCCTGTCTTATACAGCAGCTCAGCGTGGACAGGACGAGCTCCCTGATGTCCTCGGGCTCAACCGGGACCTTCAGCACCAGCCTCGGGACCAGACCCTGAGACACCGCACGCGCCACGCCCGCTGGGAACTCGCACAGTGTCTTCAATGCACGGTGCACCTGCTCACGGCAGGCGTCCTCCGGCTCGTCCAACAGCTCTGACAGAGGCCCGAGCACGTCACACTGCAGAACACCCTCTCTGTTTGAGCACACACACACACACACACACACACACACACACACACAGGTTGTCTCAACATCTCACACAATTTCTAAATATGAAGAGTTTATAAGAAGAGAAAGTGTGTGTCCGGCTCCACCTCCCCACGCTGTGTGTGACCAGCTCACACAGCGCCTCGGTCGTCTTCGTCCTCACCACGCCGTCCTCATCCTTCAGCAACACTTTCAGTCTGTCTAAACACCCTGAACACCACCAGACAGACTGACATTAGAGAAAACTACAAAGAAAAATCATCACCCTGCACAAGCACAGTCGCCTCGTACCTCCAGGGTCCAGGGTTCAATTCCTCCCTCGGGGTCTGTGTGCATGAAGTTTGGTGGGTTTCCCCGGGTACTCCGGTTCCTCCCAACGACATGCAGATTAGGACTATTGGTGTTCCCCAATTGCCTGTAGTGTGAGAGTGTAAGTGTGTGTGTGTGTGTGTGTGTGTGTGTGTGTGTGCACCCTGGATTGGCACCCTGTCCAGGATGTACCACGCCTTCTGCCCTAAGTCTCCTGGGATAGGCTCCGCCCCCGTGACCCTGAATACAGGATAAAGTGGTATAGAAGACTTTAAGGTGGATTTTTTGGGGTTTTACCCCTTAATAGTTTAATCTTAGTTTGAATATTTTGCTTCACATGTCCAGGTTATATAACCCAGTCTAGCCTTGTGGGTAAATCCAACTTTTAAGATAACGTGACCGGCTGGTCAAGTTAGGGTTCTGTTAAAAGACCAGAGTGTCTCTTCAACAGGCCAGATCTCACTAAATACAGTATATATATCACAGATAATTAAATCAACAGAGTTAATAGCCATAGTAGTCAGTTTCCTCTTCGGATAGAGTTCGGGCTTCATGCTGTATTTACAGTATTTACAGAGACAAAACAATCAGGTTCAAGTGAAGTTTATAAGTCTATTGATAATAGTTATTTATTATAGTTTATAAACTATAGTTTTAATATACGTAAGGTTAACTCCTTGCATTGCCAACAGCAACCCAACATCCAACTAGGGACATTTTATTAATCAATACAATCCTACTGCATGTAGAGCTTTTATAAATTTGGTTTTAACTTTTTGTTGACATCACAAAGAAGGAGAACGAGAGCGAGAGAGAGAGAGAGAGAGAGAGAGAGAGAGAGAGAGCTGAGAGGAACACATAATTATACCCTCTTATGTCCAGTATACGATATTTTTAATTTTCTTAAAACTAATTCTGGCACGAAAATCATATTACTTACTGTTAATACAAATATTGGTGTTAAATAATTCATTAAGAAATAATTAAGACATAGTTAGAGTTATATATAAATAATTATTACTATTAATAGCAAGACACTATACTATACATGTTACATTCTCAATAGGTCCTGAGCGCCCCCTAAAGGTCTGATACTAGAATCGCCTCAGTTCTACATCGCCTGTGTACAGGGTCACTGGGGGCCTGGAGCCCATCACAGGAGACTTAGGGCATGGGGCGGGGTACACCCTGAGAAACACCAGTTAGCCTCATCTGCATGTCTTTGGACTGCGGGAGGAAACTGGAGTACCTGGAGGAAACCCATCAAGCACGGGGAGAGACATGTAAACCCCACGCACACAGACCCTGAGGCGGGAACCGAACCCTGGAAACACTAAGCCACCGTGTCACCATTAAAAGTTATATGTTTTAAATATTAATGTGCTGTAATGAAGCACTGAAACTGGAGACTCCTTCCACAAAGAGACTGAAACCCCCCTCCGTCTATAAAAGAGCTGCTGTTATAGAAAACTAACTGCAGCTCTCTCTCCCTCTCTCTCTCTCTCTCTCTCAGCAGGACAGTGGTGTGGTGTGTCAATGTGACGTCACTACCGTGATGCAGGGCCTCGTACGCTCTCTCAGGGTCGTGCAGAAGGTCACACAGTGAGCGCAGCGCCCCCTGGCGGATCTCCAGCTCCTCCGCCTGCAGCTCCGTCATCAGCCTCGGGAGCGCGCGATTACCGAACGCCACGGGAGCGCGCGCCGGGTCGATGAGCGGCGGCAGGTGATCCGAAATCCGTGTACCGGCCATCGGGGTGGGGGGGGTTGAGGGGGGGATGGGGGGGCACTACATACACGCCTGAATGTTTAATGTGTGTAAGAGTAACACGAATCCAGTGTGGTGATTAAGATTAACTTCTATAAAAACAGGAGGAAAAAATATATTTAAAAATAAATAAATAAGGAAGAAGAATAAAGGCAGAGTGAAAGACTTAAAAATCTGTCACACGTCACGTGACTTATTGCCAAGCCACGCCAAATCTACACAAGAGCTCATTAGAATTTGTTCTCCCTAAATGTACCAGTCATTATTATTATTATTATTATTATTTTGTTTAAAATGCAAATTTAATATAATCTGACCTTCTGTATTCTACTCTAGCGTTCTCCTCCTGCTTTCTGCTGCCCGACACTTCCTGTTTGTGTCCGTTGCTAGGCAACGACGTTCACCTCAGAATGCGTCACACAGATAATACTGAAAAATAAACATTAATTTCAATTTGTAAAATAACATTTTTTAAACATATATTCCCGTGGTGTATAATTTCGCGTTAATTTACAAATAGGCCTTTTTTTTTTTTTCATCTTTTTTCCCCCCTGAAGCGCCGTCGCCATGGAAACAACACATCCCGGAAGCACCTGCTAGCATGTCCAGTGTGTTAGCTCGCGCTGGCTAAACTGTGGTTTATAACTATATTCGTTTCTGTAAACTGTTTACAAAGTTGCAATCATATTGAAATAATCAAATTGTATTGTTTTATTTTGTAAGGTATGAGGGGAATTTTTTTTTTTTAATATAAATATTGTACTTTAAAAAAATAATAATAAATCTTTAAATTTGTTACCCAGTCAGACACGGGTGAAGTTCCCGGATGAGAGGGCGGGTTCTGATTGGCTTTTACACCTTTTGAATTTCTCTTTAAAAGAAAAAGAAAAAAAAAAGCACTCCAACAAAGTAGCACAAATGAGATGTTTTATCATGTTTAATAAGAAAATATTTAGTGAGTTAGACACCATGTAAATTAAATTTATTTGTAATTTGTAAAATAATATATCAGGAAATGATCTATGGGAAATGTTAGCCTTTATACGAGGTTGTATCAAAAAGTTTAGAGATTAGCTCTGTTTACAAGCTCTTTCCCCCCCCCCCTGTACTTCCTCCCTCAGACGCCTTAACACCTCTTACAAATTAAACTTAAAAAAATTCATGATGCCCAGTGCTACGAACGTCTAAAAAAGATGATGAACACGCACTCGGTCGAGCTGCGGACCTGCCTCGCCTTTTTCGGTTGTGGAGATGATGAGGCTCCTCCGCTGTGCAGACTGTTCCTTCGTCTCAGGGTCGTACCCATACACCCAAGTTTGTTCACCGGTAAAGATCCTCGACGTGAAGGACGGGTCAGACGAGTTCTGGGCAGACTTCAATGTGGCGTTCCTTCTGCTCCTGGGTCAGCAGCCTGGGGACAAACTCGGCAGCAACACGGCGCATGTCCACATCACACGTGAGGATCAGCTCGACTGTTCCGTATGACACACTGACAACGGTAGCAATGTTGTGGATTGTCTCTCTGACGATCAACATGCACAAGTTGCTGATCTCTGGTCGTCTTCCAGTGATGTTCTTTTGCTCCTGAAGCGCGTCACTCAAAACACCTCGCACAACTCATTGCAGCATTGCGTAAAATTCCCAAATGATGTCAAACATCTCTATCTCTCTATCTGTCCAGTTTCACACAGAATTTCACGTTCGCTCTTTGTTCCAATTTGGTGTCCATGATGAAATAACACAATAGCACCAGTCACACGGCTCCCAATGTACACAGGACGATGTCTTTTGGCACACTGACTTACGAAGGTCGGTGCTCCCTGTGACTGTGTGTACAGCCTTGTGCTGCCATCTGCTGGTGTGTTACAAAACTAGTCGCCAAACGTTTTGATACCACCTCGTATACGACACTGATTTACTGTAAATGTTTATAACAATAGGATTGTAAAACTGGCTGTTTATAGACATTATTCAGCTACATCCTGAACACTCAGGTGACGGGAGGGCGTGGTCACACCCTCAGGACCTATAGCCGTACAGTTTGACGTGCAGGTCGACGAGCTGTCGGAGGAAGCCGCGGTTCGGGATGATCCCTCTCCCTTCTTTAACCGTGTTGATGGCCTCCACCAGGGTCATGTTTTGCTTCAGCATCAGGTACGCCAGGACGATGGTGGCCGAGCGGCTCACGCCCACGTGACAGTGCACCAGGATTTTACCTGCACAAAAGTCAAGCGCAGTCAGTACACTCGCCTTTCAGTTAATATGCGAGATTACAGTTTAAAAAAAGTGTGGCGTTTAAGATGTTTGTGACGTTTTACCCCCCGTCCTGAGCGCACTGTGAATGAACTCCGCCCCTGTGTTAAAGTTGACGCTCATGTCATAGGCGGGAGAGTCGTGGGCTTCGATGCCAAGATACGTGATTCCCATTCCAGAGTAAAAGTCGTTGCCTCGTCTGGAGCTGTGAGCGCAGTTCAGCACGTGAGTGAAGTTTTCCCGCCGGAGCGCGGCACGATTTTCCGCAAAATCCCTGCGGAAGGAGGAGTGTGTTATAGACAGGGGATTTTCCACAGCTGATAATATCATCCCGGGAAATGATTTAATCATTACAATTCCTTCTGATGCGTCATGCTGCATTTACTGTGAAATGGTGCCACCTAGTGCTGGAGTAGTATTACGACTCGTAAAATCGAATCCGTTGCATGACATTTAACATTTCATCCCAGATCTTCATGACACTTACATGTCTCCTATATACAGCCTGGGCCAGACCTCGTTAGCCGGGCTGTTGATCGCTCTCCCGGCGAAAAGGAGCTGCTCGACTCCCATCACCGCCAGAGCAGGCGAGGTGAAATCGATCTCTCTTTCCGCAGAGCGGGAATCTTTGTACTTGGATCGGTAGGACATTTGGAGCCGAACGTTGGTGCTGAAATGGGAGAAGCTGATATTAACCAGTTGATATTATCAGTTTGAACCCGTAGATCCACAGTGCTCAGACGGACACACACACACCGCATGGAGAACTGGGTTATTTTAGGATGTGGTGTTGGCTGGAAATCAGTAATGCTCAGACTGCAGCTTCGTACCAGATCACTTACACATACAACTGACTTACACACACAAGCAGAGCTTTTAAATGCTGTGTTATAGAAATGAGAAAGCCCTACCTACCTACTTACTTACCTACCACACCCTCCCCTGACCAGGAGATTAGCGTTAACCAGTTAAACATGTTTAGGCTGGGAGGAGTTCCTTCAGGAAACATCAACAAACATTACAAACTCTTATTGTTCTTAAACTATAACCGTTACGACTCTCACGTCTACATCCGTAGCCCTTATGTGTGCGGTAGGTCTCTTGTGTCTATGTCCATAAACGTTACGATTCTTAGGTCGCTTGCGTGTTCTTCCATAACCGTTACAACTGTTACTGTCTGTTACAGCTCTATAACGTCCATAACTGTTATGTCTCCTGCGTCTCCGTCCATAATCATTATGCCTGTTACATATTGTGTCTGCATTCATAACCCTTATTATGTAACTCTGCATCTATTACATCGCTTGTGTCTTTGTCCTCAACCATCATGTCTCTTGCATCTACGTCCATAATCATTATGTCTCTTACATGTTACGTGTTAAGGTTGATGTTAAGGTTATAATTCTGTCGTCTTTTGCATGTCAGTCACCGTTACACCCATCTCGTGTTTATCCTTTATTTCTCCTGTACACCTCCTGAAACGTGATCAGATCTTCACTCGAGTCTTATAACCCGCTCAGAAACAACCAAAGCAGACAAATCACACGATGTACAAACAGTTTATGGATTTATTAACCGAGTAAAATAATCCAGTGTTAAATATCTTTGTCAGGAAAAAAAAAACATGAATCTTTAGTTCTAACTTCTACAAATCTTTCTGGTACGTGTCGACAGCGCGGGAGGAATCTCGGACCATTCCTACTTACAAACCTGCTCCAACTCGGGGATGATGATGATGATGATGATGAGCTTCCTGACACGACCCGAGAGCTCGTGAACGTCTCACGTCCATAAACCTGTTGGATGAAGACCCGAGGTAGCGTTCTAGATCGATTCCTGTCTGTATGAATGACTTTAAACACCACGTTAAATCGAATCCTACTCCTAGAGATTCACAATATGTTTAAAAGAAAAAGAAGAAGGAGAAAAAAAAAAGCTGTTGATGTATAAATGAACGTTAAACTACAGTGGTCTAGTTTCAGGACTCAGGATGAAGATCTGATGGCATTAAGGGGCAAAACCTTTGTAGAAATCCAGAAAACTATAAAGCATTTACAAACTCATACGTTTGAAGATTGAACATTTAACACCAAACGAGCTTCTTTAGGACTCTTCTAGTTTATTGTAAGGTGTGTGTGTGTGTTGCGGTCCGGGCCGACGGCCTCGTCTCATACACTTACAGTAGAGACCTCAGCAGGCAGGTTTTGTTCCTGTCTTCAGTCTCTATGTACAAGTGACGTACAAATATACTCTCTTAGTGTAAAGTCTGTGTAAATGTACAGGTTCAGGTTTTTTTTTTTTTTAATATATATATAGAAGGAGATTGTACAGAGTTACAGAGAGGGAAAGAGACAAGGAAAAAAAATAATAATCAAAGACACGGTGACATGCAGAGCTCGAGAACATCTTCAAATAGTTTTTTTTTTTTTTTTTTGTACTCGGGTATGAAAAGCACCTGCCGACGAGGCGGCAAACAGTTCTGTCCTCTATAAAGCGACCGGAGGAAGACCAGACCTGCTGTGGAGGGTCCGAGGTGAAACCGCATGCCACGGAGTCGGTACAAAAATACAGTCATGACGTGATGGTGAAAGTGTTTCCGGGCAGCACGGACACGCCCGCACTCGAGAGGTGAACCTGGTGAACCGAGGGCAGAGCGAGGACGTCCGTCTGCAGAGTCTGCTGTGTTTTTAAAAAGTTTGATGATGCGTGTCGTTCCTTCTCGGAGAATTCCGGAACACGAACCCAAAACGGAAGGAACGATGACGACGACAGTCCGAGACACGATCCCGTCCCGTTCATGACGATCCGCACTGCTGTTGGCGCTCGCCTGTTCACGAGTCTTCTAGTTGTCCTTGTTTTTTTTTATTTTTTATTTTAAACGATACACACAAAGACATAACAGTTTAAACACAACATCATAAACCTTTAGGCAGGAATAGTCGCGACAGGACGACGTCGGCGACGGCCTGAAAGTGACTTTGGTGCAAAGTATTAAACATAGCGGCGTCCGTTTCCTTCATTTCTCTTTTCTTGTTATTTTATTTTTTTCTTATGAGGAAGAGGATGATTGGTCTTCCCTTGTCCACGCCCACTGTTTTTTTTTTTTTTCATTAAACATAACTTAAATAGAAACGTATACATTTTGTCATTATTTTTTTTTAGGAAGGTCTCATTTGTATCCATGCGAGACCTTTAGATTAGACGGGATACTGGCTTTTAGATTAGTCTTCATATCGAGAGTAAAAAATAAAAAAAAATTATGTAAAACAGGAAAAAAACTACCAGGTGAGAGGAGTGTAGAGCTGTGTGAACGGGGCGAGTATTGCTTATAGACCGGTGTGTGTTCGGCGCAGCGTCGCTGATCGCTAGTGTCGTACACCGCTAGCTAGGAAATGTGCAGCGCTGTGCCTGGGGTACAAATCTTGGGCGGAGCCATAAAGTGGGTGGGAATATTTCAAGATGGCCGATGCAGTGAGAGAGAGAAAGAAAGAGAGAGAGAGAGAAAGAATAGGAGGAGTTTCAACAATCCTTACTAATACTTTAATTGATAAAAAACTTAACTATTTATTGCTTTACGCATAAACATCTGCTTCTGAGCTCACAGATCGTTAAGATCGTTATCTAAAACTCAAGATCCAAGATGGCGGCGGACGTTCAGACTCGTAAGCAAACGTACAGGACACAGCCAGCTTTACGCTCAAAAACGTTTATGTTTAACCCGCAGGTTCATTGTGGACGGCTACGCTAACGCGATTAGCTTCTCGGGAGTCTGGATTGAGAAGGAGGAGGACGTCAAAGAGAAACAGATTAGAATTAGAAGAAGCAGGTGATTGGATGGCAGTGTGTGTGCTGATGGGACTGTGTGTGTGTGTGTGTGTGTGTGTGTGTGATAACCTGCAAAATAATATTAGCATTTTCTGTAGTCAGCATAACACGGCTACGGCTAACCGAACCGGACGTGATAAACAGAATCGTTAACGCAGACGAGATCGTCCTCTAGAAGGCCTTGTTCTCCAGCCGGTCCAGGATGGCCTGGATCTTCTGCACGGCCACTTTGCGGGCCGAGCGCACGGCGTCCTGACCGTTGGTCTCCACCGAGTCCAGGATCAGCAGCTCTTTGGTGAGCAGCTCCTCCAGACAGCGGTAGCTCTTGTCCGTCTTTTTGCCCACGAACTCGTCCACGTCCTCCTGCAGCAGATGGACCCTGGCGAGGACCTCATGCACGCGGGCCAGTCCGGGGTTCTCGCCACCGCTCGGGGGCTGTGGCGCAGACGGAGGAGGCTCTCTGGGCTGCGGCGCCGGTTTGGGCTGGTTTCCGCCTCCGGGGGACGGTTTGTTGTAGATCTGAGGCGGGGCGCTGAACTCGGCCGGGGTGGGGGCGGGGTTGGAGTTCGGCGTACCGGGTCGAGGTTTGGGTTGATTTCGGTTGTTCAGGTGACCGGGATACGGAGGTTCCTGAAAACAGCAAGTGGTGAAAAAAAAAAAAAAAACATACAAGTCATACAAGTGTTTGTTTGTTTGTTTGTTTGTTTACCTTGTGCTTGATGTGATCATACGGAGGCGGTGCAGGCCCGTGCCAGGGCGGAGGGTGCGGAGGGCGTGTGTGGTTGGGGTAGTGCGCCTGGGGACCGTATCCTGCTGAATGAGGCCAGGGTTCAGGCTGAGGGTGAGAGGGTACGTGCTGCTGGGCGGGGTAGGGGGCATTAGGAGGGCAGGCGTCTCCGTAGGGCGGGTACGAGCTGGGCGGAAATCCAGGAGCCTGACAGAAGGACAAAAGACAGGATGAGAGATAAATAGAAATCAAACTAGCCAGAGAGACGGAGCAGTGCAAACACTTGACTCACCCCCTGGCAGTGTGGGACAGGGTACGGGGGCTGAGGGGAGCTGGCCGGGGTCCGGTCCTGACCGTGGTACGCAGGCTGCCTCGGCGGGATCTGATCGCTGCAGTAGAATGGATTGGACGGGTGGAGGACGTTCGCCGGGTACTGACCCGGGTTATACACTCCGTTCGGATAGGCAGGCATCGCCTGGATGCAAGAGGAAGCGCAGAGTTAAACCTAGGGATTCGAACCTGCAACCTAATGCTCATTATCCATCACAGGAACCATTAAAAAAAAAACATGGATCAGAAAAAGGTGACATCTTGAAGATCAGACGAGCAGAAATGAGGATATAAAGGAATGAGAAGCTCGGCTTGAAAGCTCTTGAAAAAGAAAGCAGGTGTCTGATGTTATTTAGCACCTCGATTAAATTCAGTTCAATTTATATTATAACTTAACAGGGAATTGATCTGCACTCATACTGCAAGAAGGTTCAGAGGTGTTTAAGGTGGATTACCTGTGGATTGTACGCCGCTTGCCCATTGATCTCGGCCCCGGACGGGTAGGCGCCAGTGTACGGCCCGGCCGGAGGAGCGTACCAGTAGTTGGGTGGATACCCGCAGTACGGCGTCGAATCCTGCTATGACACACACGTCAGGATGAACACAGTGTACTGTATACTGCTCAGTTCAGGTGTTTAACGATTTTGAGTAAAGGTGATGTTATAAACAATTATGTGTCAGATTTAATAATCTACTTTAAAATAATCTACTAATGCGCTAAACAAACACCTGCACCAATAGATATTAATTAGAAAAGGTAAACTGAATATTTTTACTGGGATTAGTTCATATTTTCACTTTGTCTGAAATAACAGCGCTGAAGTGGTATAAGTGA
>JAQMYI010000040.1:31312859-31323943 GCA_030014275.1 Clariallabes melas | reverse complement strand
CTCTCTCTCTCTCTCTCTCTCTCTCTCTTACACACACACACACACACACACACACACACACACACACACACACACACTGTGGGAAGAAAATAAAAGATCAAATATTAACTCCTTTAGTAACTCCCTACATTTCGGCTGCGTACATATTGACGTCCAGGATGATTAGGCTTATTTATATTATTTATATTATTACTTTTAAATAAATATTTAAACACATTTTAATATGAACTATTTATAGTACATTTTAGTATATTCAGTATATGTAAATTTTACTATTAATAATCATTTATATAATAGTAAATTTTTGAAAGATAAATGTAATGATAATATGTTAGTAATTATTTTCAGGTAAAATAACAAAAATATATAAAATAAGAATGTAAAATAATTATACAGTATATAAAATAATAAAATTAATAATTTAAATTGTGCTTTTATTCCACTTTATTTGCATTACCATAAATATTATATTTATTCTTAATGATTAAGACCATCTAATGTGACATAGCTAAATAAAATGTTAAATGTTAATTTATGTTTCTATACAATATTATAGCATATTAAAGAAAAGTTTAATTAAGTAAAACTAAATGAAAAAGTGTTTCAAATCTGTAAGTTATATTAATGTGTGTGTGCAGAGTAAATTGTGAATCCAATGCATTTAATTTATTAATGGTTTAAAATTAAAATAATTAAATTTTATGTAAAATTTGTTCATACTTATAATGTAAATAAAAATAATTCTGAAAAACATCCTTACAAAATAATCATTATGTATTTACAAAGTGACATTAGCTCAATTTAAAACAGTTCAACACTTGAAAAAATAAAAGTTTTGGTTATTCTTTTTATTTTAATATGAGGTTTTATTCAATGTGAAGTAAACCTTTGAAGCCTATAGCAGTAAAGCACCAGCGCTCGGAGGGTTTCGGGGTTATTGCTATTCAGCTGATGCTCAGCTGTAGCGTGATTAAGGTGTGGCGAGGGTGTCTCTTCCTGTGAAGCCAAAACAGCGTCATAAGCAAACCAGTGAAATATGTGTGTGTGTGTGTGTGTGTGTACGTGTGTGTGTGTGTGTGTGTGTGTACGTGCGCGTGTGCAGTGTAATATAGAAGTTGTTTGCATGTTGTTTGAATGTGGCCTGATACGCACAGTTAGAGGAACGTGATGAATTTTGCTGCATTGTTATACAAATTCAGACCCAAGAGATCAAAAGACCAACGGTAACTGTACCGTAAAGACGGACAGGATAAAAGGAGTTATTTAGTCCTCAGTCACCCAATATTCTACTATTCAGTACTCACATATTCAATACTCAGTTTATTCAGCACTCAGTTATTTCGTATTCAGTTATTCATTTATTCTGTTATTCATTGGTTGCTTATTCAGGTCTCGATTGTTCAGTACTCAGTTATTTAGGGTTAAATTATTCACTACTTGGTTTTTCAGTGTTTAGAAGCAGCAGTGACTCGGGCTGTACTGTACTGTACTGTACATCCAGACGATTTTAACCCCAACGTCCATTAAACGTCACATCAGAGCCAAAACACTGCTGCCTCTTTGAACCCTCTCGGCTGTCATGGTGATCACGTTACACTGCCTGACCTTTCTGTGACCTAACTGAACTTTATTCACGAAATGTCTTCGGATTGTTTAGCGATGCTCAGCTCTTCTTTACTTTGTTTGGGATTGGGTGGGGGTTTATGATGCTGCCCCGAGTGTGAGTGGGGTTTGTGGGCAACAATAGCCTTTGTGCATCGCCTATCTCACACACACACACACACACACACACACACACACACAGACACACAAATTCTTTGTTCATCCATTTGTAGCCATTACTTAACTTACTTTTAAAAATTTTTCCTAACGTAACAAATTTTTAATGCAATATGTTTTTTCATTAAATAAAATTTGTTTACACTTCATGTGATTGTCCGAGTTCTTTCATATCGTGATGTATTTTAAAACTGATTATCGGGACACTCTTACTCGGTCCATGAATAAGAGTAAGGCTCTGACAGAGACTCATGTAAGAGGACGAGGGAGCTGTTAAAGTACTTTACTGTTAAAGTACACACACACACACACACACACACACACACACACTGTACATGTCTCCTGCCAGGACCGAATGACGTACCACATTATGTGTCCCTTCGGAAAACTCCTATCCCTCACTGTCATGGAAATCCGCGTCAAATGGGCTAGGCTCCAATCCCGATCCGGGAACATCTCTACTCTCGCTGCTAAACTTGCCCTCGAGCGTAACCAGAGTTTCACTGGAAGATTATATGTTGTCAGATTGATACTCGTGCTTGTTTTTTGTTGTTTTAGCGTCCGTGTGTTGTGGTGCTGGTTAGCGCACTGCTATAGAACACTTGGACTCGTTCTAAGGAGGTGCACAGAGTTTTTCCTGTGAAAGCAGCTCTCTCCTCATGGGAGTGTGTGCATATTTTAGCTGTGTGCTGACGCAAGAAATGACTCTCATTCGGTTTAACTAGGGCTTGCACACACACACACACACACACACACACACATATGCAAGGTAGCAGATGCTGAGAACATTTTCATATGGTGAATCAGATTTACTGACCAAACCCACCTGTGTTCTACAAATAACACACACACACACACACACACACCAAAAAAATAATAAAAAAACGGCCTCCTTTTCACAGCTTATTAATGAATGACCTAATTAGAAACAGCACTAATAGTGGCCTGGCTTTCAAAACATCTCGTCTCTTTCTCGCTGACGCAGGTGGAGGAGGAAAACGGAAAGGGAGGAGTAAGAAATGGAGGGAGATCCTCCGCTTCCCCCACATCAGCCAGTGTGTGGAGCTGAGCAGAACCATCGGTACGGTAACACCATGAAACCTCAGCAGCGTTACTCTCTTTCCCATCGTTACTGTTACTACACGCCTTACCTTCAGTACCGATACGCCTTTTATCTTCACGACTGTTACATTCTTTCTCTTCTTTACCATCACATTCTTTACCTTCAATAGTGTTACATCCTTTCCCGTCGTTACTGTTACACTCGTTATCCTCAGTACCATTATACGCATTACCTTCAGTACTGTTACAGTCTTTACCTTCTACTGTTTCTTTACCTTCACTACAGTTATATTCTTTCCCTTTAGTACCATTACACTCTTTATGTTCAGTATCGTTACACACTTTACCTTCACTACCGCTATACTCTTTCCCTTCTACTGTTACACTCTTTATATTAGGTACCATTTCACTTCAGTACCGTTACACCCTTTATACCGACAGCACTGTAACACTCTTTCCCTCCGGTAATGTTACACAATTTAACTTCTTTACCTTCAGGAACATCACAAGCTTTTCCTTCAGTACTGTTACATGCTTCACCTTCGGTGTGTGTGTGTGTGTGTGTGTGTGTGTTTCAGAGCGGGATTACTCAAGCCTGTGTGAGAAGCAGCCCATAGGAAGACTGCTGTTTCGCCTCTACTGTGAGACCAGACCAGAGCTGCTGAGATGCATTCATCTGCTGGATGCCATGGTACACACACACACACACACACACACACACACACACACATACAAATGCTTACAAACCCCCTTCCAAATTCCTTGAAAAAGAGCAATCTCCATGTTTATTATCCATCAGTTTATATTCGAGCTGACACACAAAGTCCTTACAAGGTGCTCGGTCAGTTCCTGTCCGTTATTTCCTGTAAGTTAAGTGCACACCCGAAAGAGGTGGTCTTTCCTCCGCTTATTGAGATTCCGCTTCAAGGAAAAATGAGCTCTCGGAGTCTGGGCAAAGCGAGGTTCGTCGCACTGGGAGCTGACGACCTTTAGCTCTGAACTCGGGCTGAACCTTGGGGACTTCACTTGGGCAATAAACTACAGTCTAAATTAAAACTTTAGCTTGAAGGTTGATTCTCCAATAAAAGTGCTTCAGGTTTAGCCTTCATTTCTGTCTAACAAACAAACTCTTCAGGTTCACGTCAAGTTCAGGTCAAGAGCTCTTCATCAGCTGCCTGCATTAACCCTTTCCTGCCCAAATCCTCCAAAATCCACTCAATGAGCAAAGTAGCAAATCTGGGAAGGTTTGATAAATCACGGCCAGAATTAACATAGTTCAGTTGATTATACATTAGATTCCAATGTTTTTAGCTAACTTAAATACATTTTTATTAACACTCATATTTTACACTTCTAATATAGATTAAAGTTGAAATTAAACAAAGTAACTTTTAAATGGAAGCTATTGTTTGTGGGGGGTTTTTTTGTAAAAAAAAAAAAATTGGACAATATTTAAAAACAGCTATTACTGGTTTTAGAAGGTCAAACATTGCAATGCGGTTGTTGTTGTTTATTTTTGTGAGATTTTGTGTATTATTACGAACGGTCTTACACATCAGGTTGACCAGGGCGCTAATGGCTAAAAACAACCATGTGGTTAAAATTATTTTTACATTCATCTTAAATAAGGGTCAAACAATGTAGTTTTTAAAGATGACATATTTTGTTCACTAAATCTGGCTTGTTTGAGGTTTTATTGTGTATTAAATAAAGCCAGCTAAGTTTAAAAAACCACCGTTGTAGCTGTCAGCGTGTTAACTAGCTCCATAACATGAGCTAGTATTAAACCGCCAAGCTCGCTCAGTCATGTTACACCAAGAGGTATCACAGCTGTAGCTAAATATTAAACTGCTTAACACCAGGACTTGGACGGGGTCCTCAGGAGTCCACCATTGCCCCGTCACCGGATATTTCCCAGACTCTCCCTTCCTCCCACAGTTGTTGTCCCACATGACTATCTCAGGGGGAGTCCTGAACACTCATACACCGGCGGCCATGTGGTCAGGATGAAAGAGGACATTGTCTTCATACACTCATTACTCCACTCAAGTCTCAGAGACCCCCCTCAAACCTCAGTCTAGACCTGAAGACCAAACACAAACCAAGCTAATGTGTCTGGATTTAAAAAGCAAACCCAGACAGACATGGTGAACTCGTGAGCTAACAGCTAGCGAAATTCAGCATTGTTTATTTAGAACTGAATATTACAATCCTGTAAAAATATCGGTCCTAGCTGGATTTAAAGATAAAACTTTCAGCTACGACTCCATAAGCAATGACTTGAATACATCATCAATATTAAGGTTAATAATAATAATAATAGATAAGAGTTTATCAATATTAAAGATCAGCAATTAATGCTAAGTATGATACGTCATACAGTATTTTTAAAATAAAGTTTAATGCCACTTTTGAGATGAAGGTTGATGTTCTCTGACTTCTGACTCTTTTTAATTGTCTCTCTTGTACAGCGCTACCGTAATGACCAAGTAATGGAAATCTCAAACTGTTTCCACACAATTCTTCATAAGCTTGTGTCCATTCTTTATATCATTGTGTCCGATGTTGTACAATAGCAGTTAAAGTATAAATGCATTTTAGCATTTATCTTTATACTTCATCTAATTATAATTAAATTATGCTTATGTTTTTTATTTGTGAATTTTACATAAACCAGACCCTTCTGTGCTGTTCACTGAAAATTTTCTTGTGACACAATTTAAATCTCTAAACAATGTTCAAAGCTTTGTTTAGAAACCTAATGCTAACTGTATTTTTATACTTTTATTTTTATTTTTATACACTTTATATTTTTCATGATTGTTTTTGCCACATTTAAGGTAAAAGTCGACTCATTTCTATTGTCTCCGGGACTTTCTATTGTTCTATGACGATAGTACCATCGTGAACGAGTAATAGAAATCTCAAATTATTTTCAATTCCTCATATTCTTGTCCCCTATTTTGTAAAATAGCAGTAAAAGTCTGCATTTATCTTCACACTGGGTCTAAAACTAATTAAATTCCGTTTATGTTTTACTTTCTTTATGAGAATTTAAACATGTAAACAGACCCTACTGTGTATTTCCAGCTTCACATATTTCACTTATGACACAATTTTGATTTCTTCATATTCTCCAGAACTGAGGTTAGAAACCGAATGCTAACTGTAATTACAGTCTTTATTTTAATTATATTTCAGCCCCACTTTATATTTTCATGACTTATTGCCACTCATGAGGTAAAACTCATTTTTAATCATCATTCTGCCATTCCATTGTTTTAAGAAACTTTATCTGCAAGTGCAAGGCTAAAGTCGCTAACTGTTAATGGAAACCATGTGGTGTTAAGACCAACTTATAGTTCACCAAAAACTGGTGTAAATGATGTTTTCTAAAAAATAAAAAAAAAATTCTGTCATTTACATTGTCATTATACTGTATGCTTCGTTCAACTAAAATATCTTATCTAGCGATATATAAGCCGCCAGTATTAGCTAGTTTGTGCTAGTCAGATTCATGTTTTTTTCCCAGTTGCTTAGCAACAGAGTTCTTACAGCTTTATCCAGTTTAATTTGGAGGTTAAAATAAAAATTGTGGATATTTGATTTTCAGCTGAAATGTTTCTATAAGGCAACAGAAAGTGTGTTAGCTTACTGTAGGTTTAGCTTCTGTTCAGCGCGGGTTGTCTTAGCTTCCAGACCTTTTAATGTTCCTGTTTTTGTTTTGTTTTTTTTATTTTAGTGAAGTTACATAAATGGCTAGCAATTTCTCAAGTTAGCAGGCTAATAGCGTGAACGCTTTTACACCAATGCTAATTGGCTTTTAGCATTTGGAGATTTAAATGTCCAGTTTTGCGGTTCTTAAAGAGTTTTCTTCCAATACTGTAGAAAAGTCAAGAATGTGTGTATGCATGTGAGGCATGCATGTGCTCTATAATGATGGTGTGTGTGTGTGTGTGTGTGTGTGTGTGACACCATAAGGAATGAGCCTGGGGGGGATTTCTGAGGCCCCTTTCTGACGTCAGAGACAGGCGTGATGGATCTTAACGTCGACAGTGCTGGGTGTCTTGTCTGTGTGTGTGTGTGTGTGTGTGGGTGTAAGGAATACACAGTTCAGAAGGGTACTTTCTTGTATGATTTATAGACATTGATAGCGATTGTTGAGGTCAGTTTAAAGTGTGTGTGTACCAGTCGAAGTGGAAGGTGTGTCCTCCGTTTGGCAGAGAGAGATTAGACCAGTGTTATCTCTCTGTCTCTCTCTCTCTCTTACAGCTCCATCAAGATGGAGATACACGTGCTAACATCCTGTGTGTGTGTGTGTGTGTGTGTGTGTGTGTGTGTATACACGCTATGTGGTCACCAAATGAAACACAGGTCTTCCTGTATGTGTGTATCGCTGCTTTCTGCAGAAATAAAAGTTATAGCTCGATAATATTTTTAGATTTTAGATTATAATCTTTTTGTGGCGCTGCTGTTGGGTCGCGCTCTCTGCGTTGTTGAGAAAGCTTCTGAAAGATATTGGGGCAGAGCGATCACTACCCACTTTTCCACCACGGCTGGTGCCGGTCCACAGCTGGATCTACTTGCGGACCTTGTAAGCACCAGTTGACACCAGTTTACATCACTGTATATGTTTCTAGTCTCAGCAGCAACAGCGGCGGACTACAGCGCGTCTTTGCGTATTGACGTGGGGATCCGAACACGACTGAAGGTGCACATTCGTGCCTTGTTGGTCATGATACCCCGCCCCCGTCCCCGCCCCTTGATAGACACAGCTCTTGTCCTAGACCAGCAAAGAATTGGTGCCGCTGTGGAACCAGTTTCCCCACACTGTCGGAACCCAGAACCCATCCTGGAAGTGCTTTAGTGTAAAGGGGGCAGTTAACACCTTCTGAGAACAATAGCGCGGGGCAGGTGAACAGCTCCAGACAACAAATGGGGCGGGGCCAATACATTTCATAGCATGAGCTTGAGATCTGTGGGGCGGGGCCAGGAGGATGGCTGTAGAGATTTGACTGGCCATGGCTTCAGGGGGCTGCTGAAACTATGTGGGCGGAGCTTAAATAATTAAATGTGTGAATAGAGCCCCCTAGTGGCCCATGCATGAGCAGTTGTATCGGCTACTACACACTTACTAGAGGAACGCATCAATAAAATCGTGTGAACAATAACCCTGGCTGCTGAAAGCTGATTGGTCGATGCGTAGCATGATATTTAAATAACGAAGAAAAAAAAATGCCAGGCTACAAAATTAATTATTATATTATTATATTATTATATATAGTTTAAAAGTATGATTGCTTTGACAAGATCGGCATTAGTGTGGCATTAGGAATGTGTGTGTGTGTGTGTGTGTGTGTGTGTGTGTGTGAGAGAGAGATAGAGAGAGCTGCGGCGTTCTTTCCTTTCGATTCCCCCTGCCCTTTTTTTAGTCGAGTGTATAGTGGAGTGTTAAGCAGAATGGAAAACATTCCAGCTCTTCCCCCTCTCTCTCTCTCTCTCTCTCTCACACACACACACACACACACACACACATGCGCGCTCCCGCTATGTAATGACGTGCATTGTGTGTGTGACGCTGCCGCCCCGTGCTGTGGCTCTCCAGGCCTCCGCAGAATCTTGCCGTGTTGACGGCCTGGTTACCTAGCAACCAGAGGTCACACACCACAGGCTTCATGAAGCATATGCTTGTGTGTGTGTGTGTGTGTGTGCATGTGTGGTGAGTGTATGTTGTTATGCAACACATTGAGTACATGGAAAGAAGAGTGTAGGTATGTGGAAATATGTGTGTGTGTGTGTGTGTGTGTGGCAGGTGGTCCGGTGAAGGGTGTTGCGTAACGGGATCTGTTGAGTGTGAGTGATAGTGTTAAGGAGAGTGTCATCTCTCTTTTTCTCTCTCTCACACACACACACACACACACACACACACACACACACACACACACACACACTGTATAATCATAGCTGCTTCTCCTTCATTAATGCAACAAGTGTTAGCAATAGCGCTTACTCGCTAACACACTCCAGGTAAGCGCTCTTTCTCATGTCTTGGATGATTGGCTGATATCCCTAAGCCCCGCCCTCATTATAATATTTACTCTTATTATTATAATGAGGAGGATTATTATTATAATTAAGAATAATGTCAGTGCTACTACTGAGTGATGATTTAGTATTCAGTCCACACAAAGGCTGTGTTTTAAACCCTACTCCCTAAACCCTACTCCCTAAACCCTACTCCCTATACCCTACTCCCTATACCCTATTTCTTATGTTTCTACTCCCCACACCATACTCTCTACACCCTACACCAACACTCTACTCCCTAAACCCTACTCCCTACACTCTACACTTAGGCAAGGCAAGTTATATTTGTAGAGCACAATATTAACATAACCATAGTTGATCCAAAGTGCTTTACAATAAAAAGACAAAGTCCCTAAACTTACAGTACGTTCTACACCCTATTCCCTACTCCATACACTCTACTCCCTACACTTAGACCATTACTCCCTACACCCTAAACCGTACACTTTGACCCTACTCTCTTACTCCCTACACCCTATTCCCTAAATGCTACGTCCTACACCTACTCCCTGCTCCTCCCTCCTCCCCTCCCCTACACCCTACACCCTATAACCTAGTGGGGCGTATTCAGTAGCCCTGAAACTCAACAGCAATAGCGAGAGCGTGAAACTCATTAACAGAAAGGGCCGGGTCCTTAATCAAAACCACATGCTCGTTTCTCTTTGGAAACAGAACACTCGAGCCAATCAGTAACGAGCATGTGGTGTCGAATAAGGCCCCGCCCCTTTCTGTTATGAGTCAACGCCGCAGTGTTTTGGACCGCGGGGTCTCTGGAGGTTTGGGATTAACAGGAACTTCCTCATACAGACACTTCAGTCAAATTGTTCTCAGTGATGATGATGATGATGATGATGGTGATGATGATGGTGATATTGATGATGATGGTGATATTGAGGATGATCATCATGATGATGTTGATAGTTGTGATAATGATAAAGGTGATGATGATGATAAAGTGGATAAAGATGATGGTAAAGGATAAAATGATGATGATGATGATGATGATGACGGTGATAATGCTCATCATCACCATGGTAACGCTGTGATCTTGTGCCCTTTAGGAGGACTACGAGGTGACTCCGGACGAGAAGAGGAAGAGCCGAGGAGACCATATCATCAAGAAGTTCCTCACCAAGCAGGTGTGTGTGTGTGTGTGTGTGTGTGTGTGTGTGTGTGTGTGTGTGTGTGTGTGTGTGTGTGTGTGTTATTTAGTGAATAAGATGCTGTTTTAAACTTGTGCTAAATGTGTTGTTAAGTAAATTGTGTTTGTGTGTGTGTGTGTGTGTGTGTGTGTGTGTGTGTGTGTGTGTGTGTGTGTGTGTGTGTGTTGCAGTCCCCGGAGTGTGTGGATGTGGTGGAGGGTCTTGCCGAACGCTGCAGAGAGAACCTCGAGCTGAGTCCCTGCAAAGAGATCTTCAGCGACTGCCGCAAGTACGTCCGTACACACACACACACACACACACACACAGAGCTCCTTCTACAGAACGTGTGCTCAGGGTTCTCCTGTGTTCTCCTGTGTGTTTAGGGCTCTGCATGAGTACCTGAGTGGAGCTCCGTTCTCGGATTATCAGAACTGTATGTACTTCGATCGCTTCCTACAGTGGAAGATGCTGGAAAGGTCTGAAGCTGGAGTTTATCCTCCTCTCTCTCTATCTCTTTATCTCTTTATCTCTCACACACACACACACACACACACACACACACACACACACACACACACACACACACACATACTCTCATTACCACTCTGTCTTACTCTTTCACTCACTAACCAGTGAGCTTTATCTCTCTCCCCCCCCCTCTCTCTTTCTTTCTGTTATTTTTTCTCTTTCTTCTGTCCATCCTGTCTTTGTTTGTCTTTTCGCTCTTTTTATTTATTCGTTTAGATCTCTTCATTTTAAACTTTTTTTTTTAGTATGTAAGCTGTGTATAATGTGTATGTATAATGTTTGTGTGTGTATAATGTTTGTGTATAATGTGTGTGTGTGTGTGTGTGTGTGTGTATGATTGCAGGCAGCCCGTTACTAAAGACACGTTTCGGCAGTACAGGGTGTTGGGGAAGGGAGGCTTTGGAGAGGTGAGGAGCTGTGTGTGTGTGTGTGTGTGTGTGTGTGTGTGTGTGTGTGTGTGTGTGTGTGTGTGTGTGTGTGTGTGTG
>JAQMYI010000040.1:31291943-31302988 GCA_030014275.1 Clariallabes melas | reverse complement strand
AGAGGAAAACAGCATCACCCGGGGTTTGAACCAGCGATCTCCGGATGATAGGGCGAGCGCTTTACCACTGCGCCACTTGGAGGCTAATCCTGATCTAATTTCAAATTCCATCGTTATAAATAAACAGCTAAGAAGTGGATAATACAGACAGCTAATTGTTAGCTAGCCAGTTTCTTTTAAGGTGAAAATTAAGCTACAGTAGCTTACTTTTCTAAGCAAAGCCTCCTATTAGATAGCTACAGTAGCTAAATTTATAACAGGATTTAAAAAAAAAAAAAGCTAGCTGTCTGATCTAGCTAACTTTCTGATTTAGCTAACTTTCAAATTCTTCTCAAATTAAAGAAGAGCTGCTGTTATTTTACAGGCACGTCCTGAATTTGCTCAGTAAGAGGGTCAACATCGGTAGAGCTGAAGTTAAACTTGATTAGTCTGCTCAATGTTCTAACTAACTTGGCTGGCTAGTTAACATCAGGCAAGCTAGCATTATCCTTTCTGATTCAGATTATTTGAATTGATTCACTGAAACGAGTTGTTTCAAAAGAGCAAATCCTTTTTTATAAATTTGCGAGCGACCCCGTTACTGTTAGCCAGAAGGAAGACTTTAGCATGCGTAGACGCAGTACCGTACATGGTGATTGGTTGAGACTGATTAGGCTGTCCGTTATGTGTTGCTGTATTTCCGTAGAGTGTCTCCACCCTGAGCGTTACGGCGTACTGATGATTTATTAACCGTTCGTGACATTTCATAGCGAGGGCCTGATGCTGATTTTTATTCGCTAATATTGTCATTCCCCCTTGTCTTATTCGAAGCATGAACTTCTATTTCGATGCATTAGCGTTACACATGTACACTCGATGTATTATAATATGAATAATGTATTTTTTTTTTTCCATTTGCGATGTGACAAATGATTTGTTGTGTGACTGGGCATGTGCCGATAATCGTGTTAAACAGTGAACGACGCTGGGTGTAATCTCATGCTAGCAAACATGGCTAGCAAGCTACACACACATCCTAAATTACCCTAGCTATGTTGTTCATGATAGCGACTAGCTAGATGGCTAACACTTAAGTTTAATGTGCGTGAGTTTTGAGCGTAACGAAACTGATTGTCTGATTATCAGCACATGCCTAATGGTGACATAGCTAATATGCTGCATTAAAGGGACATTGCCTTCTTTTTAAACAATGACCAAACGATTTTAAAAAAGGAACCCGGAAGTGGGATTTTTTTACCCGTCGTCCCTCAACAACACGAGGAGGAGAGTCACGGTTCTCGTTTAACATTTCTCATTGCGAGAGTCGAATCCAAACGAAGTGCCTCCTTTTTAGCCGTGCAGTCCGGGTAGTGCCCACATCAAGGTTTGCACTTTTGTGTGTCACTTCTGTCCATTGTCTGTGTGCGTGACACACACTTACAAAAACACACACACACACATATACATACGCACATGTGATTCGAAGAAAGAGGTGTCATACTACGCTGATTGCATGTGAAGCCGAACCTGTCAAAGTCCTTCTGAATAAAACCTGTGCTGGCCTGAACACCACTCTCTCTGATTTATTCTGTCCATGTGTTTCCTTCTACATCATCAGTTACTACAAGACATCATTTATCACTCAAACCCATAGCCTTTACGCTCGAACTACAAGTTCTGTGAAACATGTTACACTATAATGTAGTTTACCTCTTCAACCAGGAGCTTTAGATAGCTACACTATCATAGCAGTCCATTGCTATGTGGCTCCGTTTAGCTTTGTACGGCTAATTATGGGGTACGATGATATAACACCTCGCAGTATCTCTGACTGCACATTATCATAGTGTATATTCTAGGTTTTGCTTCTGCACTGTTTAAGACATAAGCAACCCAATCTAATGGAAAATGAAATTTCAGTCATTTTTAAATGATAAATGATGTACGTTTAGTCATACGGAGGCTTTACGTAGTGTTTCACCATCATATCTGAGTTAAATGTTGATCCTCTTGATGGTTCTGTGTCACTAGCTAAGTGTCATTGTAGAGACATTTGTTTAACACATCTAAGGTAAATGTTGCTGTTTTTAATGGTTTTATGCCATTTCTTCAGTCGCAATGTCTGTATAAAAGGCTAAATCAGAGCGACCATGCTAGCCGGAACAACTGATAAGATTACTTATAAGCTAGCATAAACTCAGTGTTTGCGTTTCCTTGTTGCCTAGCGACAGTGTTCTCACATACTGAAGTTTTGACCATTTAAGCAGCAAGTTTTCTTTCACAAGTGCCAACTGAACATAAATTAGCATTAGCATTACCACAGCATGTTATGACGTATATTTAGCATCGTTTTTCGAGAGAACAAAGCATTACCGAATAGTTTATCCGGTTTATTTTCCAAAATGGCAGCTTTATGGACAAGCTGGGACACACACTTTTATTTCCCCCCGCTTTGCGCAGAAGGTCTAGGATATAATAAATCATGTCTTGGGGCTGAAGGGACGCTAGACTAAGGGTTAAGGTTGTTTCACCAATGAGGTCATGTTCATTTCTCTCTCTGATGGTCTTGAAAGTGTCAGATGTGTGTTATGTGTGTGTGTGTTATGTGTGTTACGTGTGTGTGGACATTCCAAGTCGCTAAGCTAATATTTTCCCAATGAGTGTGATAGGCACAGAGAGCAAGGCTGCAGCTGTAGTTACGCAAAAGCACGCTGGCGTTGACTCAAGTAATTTTGTAGGCCGACAATAAAAACTCTAATAAAGAACGAAGACTAGTAAATAGCTAGCTAGCTATCACCCTGTTTACTACTCATCTGATTAATGGTTTGTACAAAAGGAAGGCAAAACACCTATGACCTGTCATTAAACGTGATGGGCAGCATGGCTAACAGCTCCTGTGTTCTAGGGCTTTCGTAAAGAGGCTGAGGTTATGGTAAGGTCACTCAACACACCACTTCTGGCACTTGGTAAATGGCTTGGGGGTAGCGGTAGCAAAGGCTTCTGGGTAAATAATGCCAGTGTTTATGCCTAAAGGTCAGGTTACTTAACGTACACAGAGAAAGAAGATCATTAGTCCACTGTGGACGTGTCGCAAAGCACACTGATGGGTCACTACATCAGCCATATGAACACTATTATTAGTCCACTGTGGACGTGTCCCAAACCATACAGCTCGTTCACGATGTGAACCACCTAAACACTATTATCAAGTCATTGTGGATGTGTCTTAAACCACACACACACTGTTTACTATGTAGCCCACATAAACACCACCATGGACATGTCCCTAACAGCACATTAACATTACTGTGGAGGTGTCCCAAACAACACACACTGTCCAATGTGTAGTTCAAATAAACACTGTGAACGTATGCCAAACCACACACACTGTCCACTATCTAGTCCGCATAATCACCACAGTGGACATGACCCAGTCCACACACACTGTCCACTATGTACTCCACATAATCACCACAGTGGACATGTCTCAAACCACACAAACTCTCTTCACTATGTAGGCCAAATAAACACCATAATAAAGCCACTATGCATGTGTGCCAAACCGCACACAAACCATGTTCATTACATAAACCACTAAACACCATCAGCAGCTTAGCATAGACATGTTCCAAACCCATAAACACCACAGATGATGTCTCCCAAAAACAAGTATTGTGCAAGTTGTACATTTGTGAATTAAATTCATTCTTGAGCTCTCAGTTGATGTTTCACAAAGGAAAAGTGAGTGTTTTTTTTTATTTTAAGAGTAAATAAAACCTCAAAATGAACAAATGAACTCTTTTGATGTCAAAAACAAAGTGATGGATATAGTCACCTCTCTTTCCAGTAACTGCCCTGAGACTTCCATACATGGATTCTGTCAGTTTCTAGTTCTATTGATGATCTACTACAGCCTCTCAATGGGTTTCAAAGAGGTGACGTGTCTTCCCCTTACTGAAAATCTAATATTTAAAGCCCACGAGTTTTCAATAATGCAGGTGCTGAAGGCGGTCAGGGGATTATTCCGTCATCTTTGAGGGCAGATGCTCTTATCCAGAGCGACTTACATTTTTATCTCATTACACATCTGAGCAGTTGAGGGTTAAGGGCCTTGCTCAAGGGCCCAACAGTGGCAACTTGGTGGTTGTAGGGTTTGAACCTGGGATCTTCCAAACCATAGTCCAATGCCTTAACCACTGAGCTACCCCTGGCCCATGTAACATGTAACATGGTCACTTCTAGACACTGGCAGTAGGTTTGGGAGTTGTTTTAAATCCATCTTCAACCCAAAAACTCTCACTAGTTGTACTAGTACCCCTTCTCCATCGTACTACAGTCTGACTCAAAGTGCTGTTGTGTGTCCATTAGTGACCCAGTCACGGCCCCAACCATCTGGTCCATCAAGAGTCACTCTCAAATTATCTGTCCATAAATCTGTCTTCAGATGTTTCTTCATGTTAACTTGTACATAACTCATATAACTGGTGAGTGTTGTCCAGTGCTGGTTGGCTGCAGTATATGGAGTCGCTGGAGGATAATAGGTTCCCGGTAGCTTCACATGTCATTCTTCTCAAGTCTTTGGCAGTTAATTTGTGACTTCACTTTTCCACACATTTTTTGCAAACCTGTTGACTATTTTCCATAAAATGTTAGATTGTCCAGTCATCTTGACTTAATAGCTAAGCTGTTCCAACATTCTTGTATCCCTCTGGAAGTTAAACATCTGTGTGGTTGGACCTTCTAACAGGACAATGACCCCAAGCATACTTCAGAGCCCACCAAGGCTTGGTTTCAGATGCGGAGGGTCCTGGAGGGTTCTGTTGTGGCCATCACAGTCGCCTGACTTGAATCCAATAGAAAATAATTGATGGTATTAAAAAAAGAAAAATTGCAAACCCAAGAATCTTACTGAACTAGAGGCCGTTGTCCATGAGGAACGGGTCAAGATCCCACAGAAACACTGCCAGACTCTAGTGTCTGGCTATACGTCATGTCAGCAGCAGGTCATAACCGATAAAGGAGACTCTACTGAAGATGTTTCTCATGAAGGGGTTAAATTACACTAATCATTAAAAGGCGCCATTTATGTTATATAAGTTGTGTTATGTGATTTAAATTGCTCTTGTTTTACTGATTTATTACAACAGCTGCAAGTTAGTAGTTTTGTCCAAAAAATGTGTATATGTATGGATACAGAATTGGAAAATATGCAAAGAAATAATGACAAGGTCAGAATACGAGCCCATTAACTGTGCAGTTAAGAGAGAGAGAGAGAGAGAGAGAGAGAGAGAGAGAGATGTAGGGAGGTATGCAAAAGTTCAGAACGTCATTAGGGAGATTTTATTTACTGTTAGACATAGAGTGTGTGTTATAGTAGCACGAGAGGAAACGTTCAAAATGCATACTTCTCTTTATCACATTATCATTTGTTTCTATTTTGACTGAAGCTCCAGAATAAAACGACTCCGTGACGTAATAACAGACATATCAGGGGACACACTTGACCCTTTGTCTTGGTGATTCAGGCTGTATGTATGTTCTCACTTCCTGCTCCTGTGTACTTTATTATTAATTAGAATAAACTCAGCACCCATGTTTTTCCTCTGTACTCTCTCCGTGGGCTGCGGTCTGTTATCTTAAACAGAGTGTTTACGGACTGTAAAGACAGGCTCAACGTGTTCAATGCTCATCCTTGACTCTGAAGGCCAGCACTGCTCCGGAGGTGTTTATCTGTGAGCTGACACACCCGCGGCCTTGTCTCGCTCGGCGTATATAAGGAGCGTGAGGGACGCAGGAGCCCACAGACGGAGAGATAGCATCAGTACTTCAGATCAAGCGATTCTGCCATTCACAAAGCGACGCGATGCTACCTGCAACTTTTAAGCTGTGTGCTGGAATTTCCTACAGACACACGAGGAACATGACGGGTAAGAGCCACCATTTAGTTCAGTTTACTTCTAGTTTGCAGTCAAATGAACTATAACGTCACTTGTTAGCCAGGTACAGGACACACTTACACAGAAACACAGCACTACAACAAATGCACAAAAAATAACTACTGACATTGTATAGTGGTAAGCAAAACTTTGTGCACCCTTAGAACATTTAATTTTATTTTATATACATTAAGCGTTGATAAAACAGTGCATGTTTGGATATTATTAAAATGATATCCGTATAAAGGATTGATAATTTTATATAATATTTCTTTGCATTTCACATTTATTTGCATATATTTTTATAATTTCTTTGTAGATAAATCATAATTTCAGTATATTTCCCGCTTTTTGCAATCATATTTAAACATTCCAATTGCATAAAGCAATATACCTATAAAAGTGCACATCTGTGCAGGTGTTTCTGTACCTTTGCTTCTGGTCTATCCAAACATGAAGCAAAACATTCTTGTTTGTGGATTTCACTTACACTGTCAATCTGTCTCAGGGATCTCGTAAAATCTGACTCAGGGTCGGTGAACTAGGAATTAAGTGAGCGACTCCAGACACTTCAAATACTTTACAGTCAACAATGATTATGAATAAACTGTAACTCGTAGTCAGAGTCGACTCATTCAATCGCAACACTCTGAATCTGAATCAGAGTCAAAGTGCTCGGATTCGTTCATCTATACATAATTTTGTAGTCGACTCCTAGGAATCGTTCGCATTGAATCTGTATAAGAGTCGATTCATTGTATGAATCTGAAGCTGAATCAGAGTTGACTCAAAGTTGTATAAAACTAAACAACACTAAGTGAGAGACCAGAAACAGATGTGACAGTAGTCACAGAAAGAACAGAACAGCATCACTATAAACACACACACACACACGCATATTATATCCTTGTCATGAAATTTACTGTGTGTTTGCAGGTTTGAGGAGGAACGCCATGATGGCCATCCACCACGAGCTGAGCAAACTATCCGGCCCTGGACCGAGCATGTGGGTCAGAAACATCCGCCGCAGGAGCTCGCTTCTCTGTGAGAACACACACACACGCACACACACACACACACACACACACACACAAAAAGAACCTTCATTCAAACCTTCATTAAATGCATGATGTAAAATATCTGTATATAAAATTCTCTAAGCGTTCTTTAAAGGTTCTCTTGAGGTTCCTCATGATCTAGGGTTCTCCAGAGGAACCATCCAACAATGTAAATGCTCTAGATCTAACTTGCTAGAGGGTAGCATCAGAGCCATATTATTATTATTATTGTGTGTCCTTCAGAGAGCATGTGTGTGTGTGTGTGTGTGTGTGTGTGTGTAAAAGAGAGTTAATATTAGCTGGACTCAACTATCTGTGAATGGTAGCTCATTCGTAGACATTGTGCATCCTTGAAAACTGTGTATATGTGTGTGTGTGTGTGTGTGTGTGTGTGTGTGTGTGTGTAGGTAGCAGGATCGAGGAGGAGGTTCTGAGTGAATCGGAGCAGAGCTACGTGCAACAGGGTCAGGAGGCACTTCAGAAGTCCATCAGCATCCTGAGTGACCCAGATGGCTGGCAAACTGAGATTGAGACTGTGAGTGTGTGCGATGCAGATTTCCTCCGTTTGTGGTGTCTTGAGCGTTTTCATATCATTAAACACTAGATAAATTCACAGGACCTAGAAAGCTGAAAAGCCCAAACATGCGAGGCGAGCCGTGTTTGGGTTTGAGCTTCAGATCCGATCTCGAGGTCTGATTTGTTTGTTTCTCCTCTGACACAGTCGACGGGAGATAAAGTGCTGAGCAAAGTCCTTCCTGACGTCGGCAAGGTCTTCAGGCTGGAGGTGGTTCTGGACCAGCAGCCTGACGATCTGTATGAGGAGCTGGTGGAGAACATGGAGCGCATGGGCGAGTGGAACCCCAACGTCAAGAAGGTCAAGGTGAGACGTCTCCGTCGGCGTCCACGTGTCCAAGCCTCGCTTCGTTTGTTAGAACGAGTCAACTGAGTCATGTGACTACCAGCACACTGAATCTGAATCAGAGTCGACACTTACAAACAAATTCATAATCAATACCAATTAAAACTGGCTCAATAGCTTAGCACTTAGCTAGTCAAGCATTTACAGTGTATGCCGTATGCTAATGCTGTTAATGGAGGTTTTACTTGGGTTTTACTCTGTGTTTCTCAGATCCTCCAGAAAATCAATCAGGACACCATGGTGACCCACGAGGTTTCGGGGGAGACCCCAGGAAATGTGGTGGGGCCGAGGGATTTCGTTAGCGTGCGCTGCGCTAAACGCAGAGGATCAACCTGCTTCCTGGCCGGGATGTCGACCGAACATCCTAGCATGCCTGAGCAGAAAGGCTTCGTCCGGTGGGCTTAAAAATAAAACGCAAACTTATAACATGTATCCAGGAAGTGATGTAACATGCGCTAATGTAGCTGTTTGCTTTGACTCACTCAGAGCCGAGAACGGGCCGACCTGCATCGTGATGAAGCCGAGCGCAGACGATCCCAACAAGACCAAGTTCACCTGGTTACTCAGTTTAGACCTGAAGGTACGACTTCAGCAGATTTGTTTAACCTTCCACTCTACAAGTAACTCATGCTAGGTTATGTTGGTGCAATTAGCTCATATTTGTAAAAAAAAAAAAAAACGATTTTAATTATTGTAATTAATTTAAAGACTTACAGAGATGTTTGGACATTCCATAAGGAAAGTACAATAGTGCACCTTTACTGTAAGTACCGTTACTATGAAGAAGAAACTAAAGTGTAGGTCCTGAAAAGTTTCCTGAACACTCGGAGTTCATTAATTAAACAGTTTCAGGGCTCCTGAGTTACTGAACAGGTTCTGTGGTTTCTCAAAAGGTTTCTGTCAAAGTCACAATGTTTCTGAAAAAGAAAAACATGGGTTCCTGAGAAGGTTCTTCTGTTCTTTGAAAGACTCTTGGTTGATCTGATCCCAAAAAGTTAATTATTTCCTGCAAATGATTCATAGCTTTCATGAGAGTTCTTGAAAAAACTTCTGGAAATGTTCTGCGGTTCTCAAACATGTTCCTGGGAAGCTTCCATTTTTCCTGGGAATGTATATAGTGTTCTTAACTTTGTTCCTGTGTTCCTGAAAAGATTCTTGAGTTTTTTACAGTGTGATAAAAGTTCCTAATGCAGAAAATTTTGGTGTTCTTAAAAGTTTACTTGGATTTCTGAAAACATTTGTGTATTGCTGGGAATCCTTCCCAGGTTCCTGAATAGGTTCCTTCCAAAAGAAAAAATTCCCATGGTTCAAAATTTATCCTTGAAAAAGTTTCCTTAACTTCATTACAAGGTTCCTCGTTCTCTAAAAAGGTTTAGTAGTGGGAATTTGTATAAATGTGGCTGCGTATAAACATTTCTTGTTCAAGTCCAGATGTTTCCGTCGAGCAGTCTGGGGTGTGATGTGAAGTCGACGAGGGTGTGTTGTATGATGTGTGTGATGTATTCTTATCCTCTTTTTTCAGGGTTGGATTCCCAAAACTGTGATAAACCGAGTTCTGTCTCAGACTCAGGTGGATTTTGCGAATCATCTGCGAAACAGAATGGCTACAACCGGTGGAGTGGAGGAGGCAATGGCCTGCTGACATCATACGTAACAAACACACACAGAGCAAACTCTAATTAGAGTTTAAACTCCACCCACTCATAACATCACAGATTCTGACATCACAGAAACTACACAACCTGCGTATCTGAGCTAGTTAATGCCTAGCGCTCACATACAGCACCATACTTTACAGTTAATCCAAACTCCATACTCATCGGCTAATAAACAGGAAGTCCAACATTTATTTATTTTGAAAATTTTTATTAATTCCTACTTTTCTTTCTACTACTATGTTTTATAGGACAGCTTGGAACCAGACGACTCAAATATTTACTGTAGCCAGCATGTAATGCAAATCTTTTGCAAATCTCCTAGGATCATGTGAAGTGGTTCCTGGGTTCTCAAGAGCTCATACGGTTCTATAATCCTGTGGTTCCTGAAAAGGTTCCGTAGATCCCATAAAAATGTCCCTCACTTTCAAATATGTAATGAAAGCCGAAGGTCTCCAGTTTTTGAAAAGCTTCCCAGGGTCCTGTAAAAAAAAAAAAAAAAAGGTTCCTGGTTCCTAAACAAGACTTAGTTACTAGATTATATGGTTCCTGAAAAGGTTAATTGGGTCCTAAAAAATGGATCCAAATTTCTAACATGTAATGGAAGTCTGTGGACAGTTATAAATGTTTACATACTAGTACTACTACAATTATCATTATCATTGTTTAAATTGTCTCCATTTGGAAGCTACAGCATTTCCGTGATCGAGTGGGAGAGGTTTGAATATTGAAGGTGTGGCTTCTCATTAGAAGCGATTTGCATGATAATTAATTTAACCTTTAAATTATTATTATTATTATTATTATTATTAACACTGAACCTCACAGAAGTGCAGTCATTTATCATCATTTTTTGTATTTTACAGATGATATAATATAGTATATTTTTATTTGAAGAAAGACTATTCAGTTAAAATTTATGTTTAGAATTACCTTCTGGTTCCGGGCTGTTATAGTATTTGTGAGAAAAGTTATTTATTGTCCCTGTATATGATTCTGATTGAAGTGTCACCCTGATTAAAGATGTCTGTTAAATAAAATGAATAAACAATAAAGCCGTCTCTTTTAGATTGAAAGACAAGTGTGTACTTTGTCTAAGTTGGAGTGTGACTTTTCTACTTGTAGTTTTTCATTTAATCAAATCTCAATCAAAACATGTAAATGTCCAGATCTGACCTTTTTCCCTGTGGCTCTATCTGAAGCCGTTTCATAATTCTTTGAATGGATCTTCTGGCCGTATCACAGGCGCAACTGACGTACCTGAGCTAGCGTATGATGTTCTCGACTGACTCACACACACATTGGAGATGGGAGGAAAATCGATTTAGTTATGAATCGTGATTCTTTTGTGTGGTGATTCACGTGTCGCCACACTGACTCCAAAATAGATTTTTTTGACAGAACTATTTTAACAGTGGTGAGACCAGCGATGCTCTACGGCTTAGAGACAGCGGCACTGAAGAAAAGACAGGAGGCAGAGCTGGAGGTAGCAGAGCTG
>JAQMYI010000040.1:31258046-31270205 GCA_030014275.1 Clariallabes melas | reverse complement strand
ATCTATCTATCTATCTATCTATCTATCTATCTATCTATCTATCTATCTATCTATCTATCTATCTATCTATCTAAATTCTCTTTTCCACATCTTTCTTGATTTATTTCCTTCCTTCTCTCTTATTTGTGCTTCAATTCACTCCTTCCCTCTGTCTCTTTTGCATTTTCCTTCTATCAGTATTGTCTCCTCTACCTCCTTCTTTGTCTTTTCTCTCCATCATCTCTCATTCTTTCTCTTTTATCTTCTCTCTCTCTCTCTCTCTCTCTGTTCATATACCTCAATCATTTTTGCTATTTATCTTTCTGCCAGTCTTTACTCTCTCTCTCTCTGTATTTATGTGTATGTGTGTGTGTGTGTGTGTGTGCGTGTGTGTGTGTGTGTATGTGTGTGATCAGTTCCACATCAATGAGGAGTGTATAAGTTGTGTTTAAACCTACAGGTCCTCCTCCATCTGAGCCTGTGGAACCTTCCGGTGAATGTCCCCCTCCCCTTCACCCCCACTCCTTTTTTTTTCTTTCCTTGATTCTTTCTCCTTCTTTCCATCCGTCCATCATTATTTCTCCCCCTCCCCCACCCCTCAGCAGGTCGTGTCATGGCTGGTGTGTTTGCAGTGTATTATTATTCATGCTACAAGAACTTTATTTTACTCTCTCTCACACACACACACACACAAACATACAAACAACCATACATACACACACACATACACGTGTCTGTTTCGTACTAGCAGAGTTTACACAAACACTAAACTCACTCCTGTTGTAATCACACATGTTGCTAAATCTTAGCTACGAAGTCCACGAGTCAGTTAGCTAGTCGATGCTAAGTGTAATTACAGTGTAAATGTAGTTGTGGGGATTGTTTTTGTTTGGTTTTTAGCCATTTGCTAACACAGCTGAAGCAAATGTTGACATTTCCTCTCTCACTTTAAAATGTCAGTTATTACTTAAGGACTATGCTATGCTAACTAGCTAGATATTAGATTTCTAACAACAGACTCTTTCAGTGTCCTAAGCAACAGGTTACCTAGCAACAGTACTTATACATTTTTACATTTTGATTTTATTTATTGTTTGTTTTAATAAACACATGCTAACGTGGCTAGCTACGGTTTGCTTATCTGGGCTCAACACAGCATGTTCTCATTGTTTGTGCGGTTAAAGCTGAAAGAACGTTGTCGCTAGCTGGACAGACTTCTCACAGTGTTGAAAAAAGAGGCTAATGATTCAGAAGACAGAAGAAATAAGGAATGTAGAATGTCTATTTTTATTTCAGGAATGTGGATAAAATGCTAATAAATGACTTTGTGTAAAAAGATTTACACATTTAGCATCTAATGTTAATGTCCAAGTGTTCGGCCATGTTGGAAAATGTTAAAATCAAAACTATTTGCTCTCTATCTTTCCGTCTCTCTCTTTTTTTTCATTTGATCTCTCTCTCTCTTTCCCTTCCTCTATATCTCTCCCTTTGCCAGTATTTCATGATTTTCCTCTCTCTCTCTATGTCTCTCTCATTCTGTTTATCTCTTTCGCACAATTTATTGCTCTCTCTATCTCCCATTGCATGTCTGTTTTTTCTTACTGTCTAGTTAATCTCTCCATTTACAGCTTGTCTGACTCTATCTTTAATAAATTTTCCATCTGTCACACTTTATCTCACTCTGAACACTACTTTAATTCTCCCCTTCTCTTTTTCTTTACTCTTTTTTCTCACTTTCTTTCTCTCTCTCTTTCTCATACACCACCCCAGACTCTCCTCCTCCCTCTCTCTCTCTCTCTCCTCCTTCTCTCTGCCCCTCTCTTCCCTTCATCCCCTCTGAATCCCCTCTCTCTCGACGTCCTGGGTGGAGAGCAGTGTGTGTGAGTGTGTGTATCAGTGAGGAGCACCATGCTGACACACACGGCCCAGGCTGCTCTCTCTCTCGTCGCCGCGTTCCTGCTGCTGGACGTCACCAAAGTCGGGGGATCGGTGATCGGGGCAGTACGGCAAGATGAGGAGGAGAGGAAGGACGACACTGCAACAGGTACTGATGAATATATTAACCCCAGTTAAGAGGAACCATATAGAAATTTAGGGTGTAGGTCAAAGTCCTGGATCTTTAACGAGATGACACTGAAAATAGCACAACTAGTGAACGTTATTAGATGAACACAGCTTATTTCACTCTGTTTGAAGCTGGAAATAATCTCAAGCTTCACAACAACATCAAAACGATTAAATAACACCGGTATAAATTAGATTGTGTCCAATAAACCTGCAGAACTTCCTGAAAAAGAAGTTCTAAAGAAACAGCTTCAAGAGGGAGACACCGAGGTTTCTTCTCAAACCATCTACGATTAAACCGTTCTCCTGAGTCACACCTCAGTGACCATGGTAAACAAGTACTCAGAGCCAATTCAGACAAAAACACGCCTGATGGAAACACCACCTGGGAGAAAGCCGAGAAGGAATTCGCTGCCAGAAGTGAAAGGAAGCTTAATTTTGAAGATTTTTTTTACAACCCTAATCAAAAACAAAAGCGAGATCGTGGATGAGGCATGTGTTAGCCTTTACCTCGAGATGCTGTGTGTAAATCAGTGAGCATTTCAGGGGTCACGTAGTTTAAAACTTTTTTATGACTCATGGGTCTGCTGAAAGTCCATCAGATGTTCGTGTAGATCTACTCGTCCTCTTACATGGCCTTTCCTAATCCATCAAGGCACTAGAGAACCCTACAGGGACCTACATGTTGTCCCTTGCAACACCTAAACTACAACATGCTGCGAATCACTACTTAATGTCATGGAAAGGAATCCAGAATTGTCACGATCGCAGGTCTCTCTGGAGGGACTTGAAGGCATCATTAATACATCATAGCGCGATTTATAAGTAATCCACGTAACCTGTTATGTATTAAATCATCTGCTTTTATGTGCATATCCATAACGCTGCTATATTTCACCTTTCACACAACTAATGATGTCAGGGCCATGTCGAAACTAGAAACTGTGAGTGCTAGCCAGTGGGAGGAAAAAGCTAAGTAAAAACAAATGGTGTTCTATCATCCAGAGAATGTGAGTTGTTCAGTTGGGGTGTTTCTATAGTCGTCCGTAGCCAGAAGCCTAGATAGCAGATTGGACACGCTCACTCATTCTCACACTCACACATCAATCTTCACTACTCTAGCCAATCATGGCAGTCTGTCAGCTGATACAAGCAGAAGAGATCGGATAGCCGTCCTCCACGTGTGTTACGCCGCTTCTAGCGATGAATGAGTGATAGGTCAAAAAGATGAGTAGGAGGAAGCACGTGTTAGCCTACGCCCTACGTGGCTGATGGTGGAGTTCCCATACACGACAGGTGGGAATTGGAAAAGGATCATGACTAAATACAATAAACAAGTAAACAAATGAAGGGACTTGTTACTTTTTAGTCAAAAAAAGTAAATAAAAACATTTAATCAAGGTATGAATCAGCTCAAACATCACAATGTCACAAATTGAGTTTCATGTCTGCAGAAACAGTAACATAATTTGTTGGTTTGTTGATTAATTTAGTTAGTTGATGTTCAGTTAAACAGGTTGTAGGTGAATGAACTAGAGGGCCATGAACTATATCTGAAACCCTGAGCAGGGTAGTCTGGTCAGTGTAATTAAAGCTGTTTGATTTCATTATGATTTGTTTAAAAAGTTTTTTTAGTTTGTGTTTATTACTAATTGCATAAATGCCAGATTTCCACCAAAAACACTGGATATCTAAACCTGATCACGTTGACACAAGATACAAACAAATGGTCAAGAATACATTTTTGGTTATAACTCAGACTAAATTGTTGTTAAAGATTACATAGTTTCTACTTAAACCTGTGAAAAAAAACCCCCAAATGACTCCTTCAAGCACGGTCAATTAAATTACATAAACAGTAGAGTCGCTTCATTTCATATTTCACACTTCATAGTTCAGGAGCCTTTTGTTTTAGTATAAACTGTGGGAAATTGTGGAAATACTGAAACTTTGTTTTCTAATTTAATTCTTAATAAATCTAAACATATAAACATAACATTTTTCAATTTACCAAATGTCAAGATTCAGATTTTATGTCCTTTCGAGCATTAATAAACCCATCAAACTGAAATTGTACATAGCCTTACGTAATTTTTTTAAGCCAGGCTTTCAGGAGATGTTCCTGTCAATAGTGTTTTACAGTCATTAAGCCGCAGAAGGATAAAGTGTATAAAGGATAAAGTGTCCTCAAATATCCCCTACATTTACTGCAGAACGCTACAAATCCTGTTTGTGAGGTTTTAGCCAATTTAACACAAGGTCTTTCTTAAAATCAAGGTGTGTGCTTTGTTATTTCACTAGACATTTTGGCCATAACTAAACCCACACTGATGAGTCTGAGGGCGTGATGCTGATGTAGCATTTTCCCATTCGAAAGGCTGACGACAAACTCTGTGAGTTACAGAAGAGTCCAGTCGACTGGTCCAGGAAACACTAACACACTGCACCTGTTTGGCGAAGGAAATCAGAGAGAGAAAAAGGAGGAAAAATGGCAGAAATCCCCTCCAGATGCTCCAGACGTTTTTGAAGGCCAGACGTCTGCGCAGTTCAATGTGTTTTAAACTGACATCGCAGATAAAGAAATGAGTCGCAGTTTAAAATTACGCAGCAAACATTGAGCTGTTGTAGAACTTGATCCTTCCTGATTCTTTGCTTCTTTGTGTTGAATTTTGTGACAGATCTGCGTAAAAGTACAGACGTGTGATCCCCGTCAGGATATATGAGTTTGATTTGAAAAGCATGAACAGTCGAGTCGAAAGCTTCAGGAAAAACTAACACACTGCACCTGTTTGCAGATTTACACGAAACGCAGCCAAGATGCATGAATACACGACTGACGTGCGGCTTTTTAGATGCAGACAGTATGACAGCGTTAGCACAGACGCTAAACAGGAAGGCTTTGATCTATATTTAACCGCTAAATACCAATGCTTTAAAATATTAAGTGACAGAACTCTGCTTTGGGGAAAACATGACATCAGTGGAGGATCGAGACAAGTAGCAGTGTGTGTGTGTGTGTGTGTGTGTGTGTCCAGTGGTGGAAAGAGTGGAACCGAGTACTTCTATTCGCTACTCTGATCATCACTGTTGCCAACTTACTGTCTATTGAGGTGTGTTATGTAATTATCATAATTTCGCCCAATACAAAAAAATAACAGTGGTACTGTAAATAATCTGCGGTTTCCGACAACATTACCGCAGGATTAGTGGTTTATTCCTTTCACAAAAACTGACGCTTCAGGAACAGCTAACAGCAGCTAACAGTATTTTTAAAAATTTATATTTGCGTTATTTTGTCCAGGTTAGTTGAAAGTGGGCGGGGCTTTATTTTGACATCAAGTAACCCCATGTAACAGGAACATGCAGATTAAGCAACTTATTTCTTTGTTACTTAGTCTTCTTTTTTCATGAGCAACCGTGAACAAAACTAGCCACATAAACTCATGTGAATCACTAGTAATTAGCATTTTGTTAAAATAATTGAGAAAAGTTCAGGGTGATTAAACACTGCAGAGTTTCACTGAATTTTAGGTTTGATGATTTAGAAGAGCAGAAGGATCTTTCTTAAAGACTAACCAGTAGTTCCTTTTTTGGGGGGATTCGATCCCACAACCTTCTGGTCATTACCATGTAACCTTAACCGCTATTTTCCTTTAGTATCAGATGCTTACTCAGCAGTGGAAAAGAAAAACACACTCAGGAAACATTCAGTGTGAGGCGATATAATAAAGAGTGTGTGAGACTCTGTGTGTGTGTGTGTGTGTGTGTGTTTGATATTCTTTAAGTAAATATAGGTCATGACTGATCTGGGGTTTTTCTAAGACGGCACGCCACAAGATTTTTCCATGAGGCTCTCTGCGGTGTCCTTGATGGAGGATTTAAACCTCTGACTGATGAATTAAGCAGAAACAGCAGCATTTAAAAGAAACTTAATTACCCCAAAGTCTGGGTAAAAGTGTCCCTGTGTGTATTTTTTCCTGGACGAATAAGACAGACGATTTTTAATAAAATTCACTGACCAATTTCACATTATTTTTAAAGCAAACAAACCCATGCTTCAGCAGAAAGGAACATGACATCAAAATGCTTTGACAGCAAAATTAGACAAATCCTTTTAATTTTTTGCAAGCAAAGCAAAAAGTATTGCAAACTGATAGATCGTATTTTGTGAATGTTTTCTTTAAGTCACAAGGCTGTTAAAATGCTCAAATGCCAGAATATCGTTTTTGGGTTATGTCAGTGTGAATTTTGTGTGATTTAGGAAAACACTATATCTCCATCCTCCACAGTTTTATCACTGTGGATAAATCAGCCTGCAGAAAAACTGCAAAAAACTCCTCATTTAATTGTTTTTGTAGTGAGTCACTGTCAGCAAAATGGAACAAGAATTTAAAAATTGTTGAATTTTGTTGCACACAAAGTCTTTTTAATTGCGAAGACTGTTTTTTTCTCACACGAAACATTATAAACAATACCAAAACTTCAGCTTAAACTATCAACAACATCCTTCTCTACCAGTTTTAGTTTGAGTTTTGTGGTTGAAGACAGCTAGTTACAATAGAAGTCCATGAGTGCTGGGGAAATGGCATAAAATAGCATGTTTGTTTAAAAACAATTTGTTATGTTAAGAAATCCTGCACTAATAACAGATGTAGCTTCATTGTAATCAACATTAATTTGAATTAAAATTTTGTTTAATATTTTAATACAATGATACTTAAATTGAAAAAGTACAAAACAGAATAGCTAAATATTAATACAACATTGAGCAAAGTGTAAAGTAGTTACAAAAAGGCTTTGATTAAAGGAAATGTGGCTATATTGTTTTCATACAAGAATCTACAGAAGATTTAAAGCCAGAGTTGCAGAATCCTGGGTTCTGATTGGTTAGAGGGTGTTGGTTAGTTCTCTGTAATAGCAGACCTGACAATGATGCCAGTTTATATTAATGCACTTATTAATGATTACAAATATGTAATCATTTCCATAGCAATTGTATATTCATAGGGATGTGTACAGGAGATGCTCAATATGTTTGTGCTGATGCTAACAAGTGTGTGTGTGTGTGTGTGTGTGTGTAGCCCCTCTACAGGTCATGGTTATCCCGTCACATGTACAGATCCAGGCAGGACAGAGGAAACGTGTTCTCTGCAGAGGTGAGTCTGTTTCTCTTCACACTTACAAATTCACAGTATTTTTAAAATGTTTTTGCATTTTTAAAAAACCTTGTAATGTTTTCAGCGACAGGGAAAGCTGAGAGCATCGTCTGGATCGGCCCTGACGGAGAGAGCATCTCGGAAAATGACAAAAATATCAAAGCGCACAGACACGACGAGTCGACCAGCTCGCTCGTCATCGTCTCGGCTCGGGTGGAGAATGCGGGCGTGTACAAGTGTGTGGCTGAAAACACACAAACCTCTGCGCAGGCTGAGGTCAACCTGGAGATTGTGTGTAAGTGCATCGAAACACACTCTAAAATGGTGATGCCAAATGTTTTTAACAATGTTATGAGTATCAAATGTAAAGTGTGCTAAAACTGACCAATCGTAAGACGAATCTCAAACCTTGTCTTCAAATATGATCGAAAAGAAGAGTTTTTCCCATAACTGACTGTAATGTCCAAGTTTGTTTGTTCATACACCAGTGTGTGTGTGTGTGTGTGTGTGTGTGTGCACATGCTCACTAATACTGTAACCACACTAGATTATAAACTTTGTGACCAAAAGCGTGTACTGAACCTCTAAAATGACAACATCTACCAGATTTGCATCATTTAAATCATCACACACATTTAACTCACTGTGTTAAAGGAAAACATTTATATATTTAAATTTTTTGTCAAACTTTACCTTTAATGACTCCCTCCAGTGCTTGTCTTTCTTTTTTTATAGGAATACAGAATATTTTCACCCTCTTTGCTGGATGTTTTTATATTGTTTATCTATAATTTTGAGTCATGTCTGATTCCTTTTAAGCTGCGTACCCCTTTACTAAAACCCCCAGAGCGAGACTCCGGACTCTTAAGACTCTCCAAAGCCTGAGGATGGGGGGTGGGGGGGGGACATCAAGTTGGCGACTTTAGACCAGCATTAAACTGTTAAGTTATAAACATCATTAATGATGTTTAATGTTTAATGGAGATTGTGCTCCCGTGTCTGAACTTCACTCTGGCAGTACAGTATATTAAGCATTGCTGTGATTTTTTCCCCTCATGAGAGTTTTTCAGACTTTCTCGTAGTCGCAGAATGTTTTGCCTTTGGTCTGCTGAACTCATCGTGTTGTAAAGTGATCTCGCGAGGTTCAGCTCCAGCTCCCGGTCCGACTCTAAATCATCAGACAATGAGATTAACAGGAAGCCGGGTTTAGCTGTTGGGTAAAGTAATGGAACATACCTCAGGGTCCAGACACTCTGTATTTTTAGCTCATGTAGTATTTTTACAGAAGAGCTCCACCTGATGAGATCAGTAGGAATGAGTGTGTGGAGTGAATCCTCCGCTTAATAAACAACAGATGAGGATTAACACTACATGACATCAAGCACTTGGCTTTCACAGGCACGTCAAAGATCTTGTATCCCTAGAAAATTAACACCTTTCCCACATGTATAATAAACCGTATTAGCCGTAACTAATATACTGTATAGTGCGGAGTCAGTGCAAACACATTTATGTGCCACAGCTTACTGACTAAACCTGAAACTTCATTCACAAAAAGTGACTAATTCTTTCTCTATCTCTCTTTTTTCTACCCATTCCCATCCCTCCATCCAGTGAAGCGAGCCCGCAGAAAAGCAAAGAAGGAGGAACGAGAGAAAAGACAAAAAGAACCAAAACCTACAAAGAAACCCAAGGGTGAGAAAACCACCAAGAAGCCCAAGACTGACAAGAAAGACAAGAAAAAGAAAGACAAGAAGAAGAATAAAGAGATTATCACCACCACTTTACCTCCGACGACCACCACCACCGAGCCGCCCACCACCGAGCCGCCCACCACCGAGACGACCACCACCGAGCTGCCCACCACAACTTCTCAAATCGATTACGATGATGAGTTTGTGGATCCTTTTCCAGATGACTACTGGGATGAAGGTTGGAGACCTGGGCCCGTGTTCACTAAGCGTCTCAGAATCTCTCCTATGAATCGGGCTCAAAGTTATTTCCGGCTGTGTCACTGTTTCAAAGCTGCATCTTCACTGTTACTAAAAAAAAAACAGTATCAGTATCAGTCACCTGTGGAGATAGCATACGATATGTTCATTTATGGACCAGTTACATACTGCACATGATGTTTAAAAAGAAAAAAAGTCCAAAATGGAAAAAGACTCATTTTTGTTCTACGTATTTTTAAGTTAGAACACATCTGGAGCTCACTTAAATTTTGGTGGAGATAGGAGTGATTTCCTATTCTAAGAATGTTGATAAATTGCTCCTACTCCTACTCCTAAAAGTAGGACCAAAATTGCATCACTGAGAATTTTTGGCCACTTAGGAGCGATTTCCTACTCTTAGATGCTTAGTCAGTACGGGCCCTGATTATGTTTTTAAACAAATATTAAAACACATACATGAACCACGTTTTAAGAGCGATAAGACTTTAACTATATCACTATGAAGTTCTAATGTATTTGTAACTCTAGCATGTTTATATTAATAAAAATTTTATAATTGAACAACATTAAAACCTCAAAAGCCATTACTAGGCATTATGGTGTACAAATATTATTAGTAATGAGGAATTATGCTGAGGACTTACATCAGAACAAGCTTACAAATAATTAAATAGCTTAACTTATTTTTATTTGCAGTATACATGACAGAGGAACCCGAGACCATTACAGCACCTCCTGCTCCCCCGACGCAAAAAACTTCAGATGATCTTGAATTCTTCCCAACAGATGAATATTTGGAGCCTTTCATTGACCCCGGTATGGTACATCTAACGTCAGAAGAGAACCTCAATAGTATAAAGTTTGTACTTCATATAACTTATGCAAAACTAACTTCATATATTGTCAAAAAGATGATGACTACTGGAAGGTTGATGATCCTCAACCTACAGCCCCAGCTATCGGCGGTAAAGGCAAAGAGGAAGATGACTATTGGGGCCCTACGTGTGAGTGCATACTTGTGTTTTCTTTTTCTTTTCTTTTTTTACGCCATATTACTGGCGATACAATTTAAGAGTCTGAGCTCTTAGGCCTGGACAAATATTGTCTCCTATTCACTTGGAACAAACAGGAGTCTGATCCTTTAATCAAAATATGGAGCCCTACATACTAGGCCCAGCCAAGAGTCATTGTCCCCAGGACTAGGAATAAACACAATATAGAGTCCTAAACACTAGAAGTATATTTTGAAACACTGATGGCTAAAACTGAGACTAACCAATAGTCCGTACCCTAATGACTGGGACTAACCAGCGGATGGCAACCACAGGAAATGAAAATCAAGGCTTGAGGACTACCAAATCCCTAAACACTCTGACTAAAAAAGGTTAGAAATTACTAAGACTAAGATACCTGGAGTCAGGGCCTAATTACTAGGACTAAACAAACATCTAAACACATAATAAAATAATAAAAAATTAAAGCTGGGACTGAGTAATCGGAATTTGGTACCTTCCAGGTAGAGATTATGATTATCAAGAAATTAAACATCTTTTGTTTGTATATATGAAATAATCAAAATAATCAAAAGATTCCTGTACATAATTATTGGGACTATAAAAGAGTCAGATCCCAAAACTTTGGGAATAGCCAAGATTTAAATACCCAAGGATTAGGACAAAACTAAATAAGATCCCTAAAGATTGTAACTATAAAAGAGACAGATCCCAAAAACTAGACCTAACCAAGAGTCAGATCACTAAATGCTGGAACTAAACAAGATTGGCACCAACCAATTTTAGATCCTTACAATATTGGAACTAACCAAAGATTATAGCCTCCATTAACTAACCATGAGTCAGAGCCCTGAAGACTTAGACTAAGCTAAATACAGAGTCCTGTAGGTGATGGCTTGGAGAATTGCTTAAAATCAAGTGATTTTGTTGCTTAATTAATGTGTACTTGACTTTCTTTGCTCACAGTCGAGGTGTCAGAAGTACCAATCCCATTCCCAGATGGTAAAGAGATCGTCCCGACTGACCGTGATTGGAGTTACTCTATTACAGGTGAGCTTTAGAAACAAATACATGGACCTACAATTTATAAATGATTGTAGCATAACTCAGTATACAGTATACTTTTACAACCTTAATTCAGAACAAAGCAACAGCATAAAAGTGTAGATCAGGAGTTAGAGGAAACTGTAAAAACCACCAGTGTAGCCAAGCTTTTATTTATAAAGGCTGTGTTATAGTATCCAGCTTTATAAATTTACACGGCTCATAAACTTAATATCCAGCTCCAAAAAGCGTGTTTTCTTACAGTACATAAAAATCCAAGACGCCTGGTGAGGTTGGCACGGAGATCAGTAGCACTGACGTCTATCAAAGCAAAATATAAAAAGATTACTTTCTCATTGTCTTCTAAACACGCACTTAAGTGGGAAATGAAAAGGAAAGACCAACTCTGATCTTCTGTTTTTATTCTGTTTCAGAGCCCACGGTCCCAACCTACGACAGCAAGTGGTACGAGGAGTACGACTACGAGGACGGTAAAGAAACCATCACGCAAACAAACACTGTGTGATCTTTCAAAGCAAACAGACTCGTATATTTTAGATCTAAAGCACCGATGTGGATGAAAACCTTAGATCTTTGGAATGAATTAGAGGACAGTTGGAATTTGTCAGCTCTATAATTTATGCTTCTGGGTTTTATTTACTGGTTTTACATCACCATAAGGAGGGGCTGTGATCTTCCAGCCTGTTATTCTGATTCAGAACATGAAGGAATGTTCTACACTGAGTCTTTCAGACTGCCAGATCCCAGGTCAACCTCAAACACTCACATATTACATACAGATTGAAAGTGGGTGGAGCTAAATGGAATTTGCTGTAAAGCTTCGAACCACTCACTCACCATCTATAGCGCATTATCAAATTCAAATTTTATTTGTCACATACACAGTCATACACAGTACGATATGCAGTGAAATGCTTATACGACCACCAG
>JAQMYI010000040.1:31237397-31248727 GCA_030014275.1 Clariallabes melas | reverse complement strand
CTTGGTGGTTGTGGGGTTTGAACCTGGGATCTTCTGAACTGTAGTCCAATTCCTTAACCACTGAGCTACCCCTGGCCCCAAAGTTATCACTTTGTCTTATGGCAAGGTGCTCCATAATGCTGGAAAAGGCATTGTTTGTCACCAAACTGTTCTTGGATGGTTGGGAGAAGTTTCTCTCGGAGGATATTTTTGTACCATGGTTATGGTCTTAGACGAAATTGTGAGTGAGCCCACTACCTTGGCTGAAAAGCAACTCCGCACATGAATGGTCTCAGGATGCTTTATTATTGGCACGACACAAGACAAATGGTAGTGAAGAATGCTAAAATTCGAATTTGAATTTTAATAGTCTAAATGTATTCATTTTCAGTTGTAATTCCTTCTACTTTCTGTAGGTAATTGCAGAAACGGGGTTGTCTGGTGGACAGTTTACATAAGAAATAAGCGGATTTATTTAATATTTTGGGGGGGTATATAGAAGGAATATAGCAAATTAGGACTTTAAGGTCATAACAGTAATAAACTTTGTAATAAATCACATAATATGACCTAATTGTTAATATAATTTTTGTATAATACTATGCCACAATAATTTCTACTATTGGCAGAAATATATTCTATTCTCACACTCATTCTCTATACTGCTTATACTGCACATGGTCATGGGCGGCCTGGAGCCAACCCCAGGAAACTCAGGGCACAAGGCAGGGTATATCTTGAATGGTACCAATTTATCACAGGGCACAAGCACACAATCACCCACTCACTTACACACTATGGGCAATTTAGATACACCATGTAGGCCAATCTGCATGTCTTTGGACTATGGGAGGACAATGACCAAGTACAAGGAGAACATGCAAGCTCCACACACACACAGACCCAAAGGAGGGACTCGAACCTTCTACACTTCTATTTTATCTTATTCTATTCTACCCTGTGTCTCCAAAAATTCTTCATGAAAAATTATCATGATAATTCAATCACCATGCAAATTATCTTGGTAACTTCTAGCACCATTTTGGGCGATATGGTAGCGGCTTTTCCTAGAAATAAGTGGGCAACATTGCTGATACCCGATGCACTTGAAGTTGCTTTCATTGTAAAATTTGGTTTGAAATGGACAATATTACAGTACTAACATGGACAGATGTATGGATACGCTTGATCAAATGATATGTTGATCTTGTTTAATTTCATGATTTGTTTTTTGCAAAGTACAAAGTCTATAGCGTGTAATAAATAAATTACAGTATATTACAGTAGAGCGTCACTCTTCACTTCATTGTGCTTTTGCATATTTTGTTCCTTTTTTAATAAAAGACAGATTATTTTGTACCTCAGCTATTGACATTAGAATATACTCATATTGCAGAGTATTATTTCCTTCTTGTGTATGCAGCCTGTTTATTGTATTATATAAATTTTACTACATTATTACTCTCACAAGTCAAAATTTAGTTCCTAACAGTGTCAGTAGAGTTACTAAAGTAGAGTAATTAATTAATAGCAGATACAAAAAAAATAATATGCTTTAAGTTATATATATATATATATATATATCTGAGTAAATATGTAGTAATAATGTTAACAAATAAATGCTAACACAGTACAGATATATTTTAAAAATGATGTGTGCCATATTGGTTATAACATTTTTATCCAGTTAAAATATCCTAAAAATGTTAATTTAATTAAGTTCTGCTAAAAGAAATGTGACTAAGAAAGAATGTCATACTCTGCTGGATCTGAATCTCTCACCCTTAAAGTTATTTTTGAGAGGCTCCAGAAGAGTGTAAAACAATCTCGGCGTTGGGGTGATCACTGCTAAACTCAAGCAAAGCTGAGTGAGCAAGTCTGGGGGCAGGGACATGTCGTGGTAGAACATTAACAGACAGGTTGTCGTCAGAGCAACAAATGTTGTAAATCTGACACTGATGTGGTGACATCATATTGCAACAGTGTATATATATGCATCTTCCCTCAGATCACCAGGGAACAGAATTGGGAGAGGGAACCTGGAATAGAAAGGAAAGTTAAGACAAAGGATTTGGAGAGCTTGGACTTAAATTTTTTTAAACAGTTTGAGACACAAAAAAAGACTGAAACATGTGTTCTGGGAGTTTTGCTAAGTGTTTAGGTATCACCCTCATTCCTTTAGCTATTGTTTCCTTCCTCTGCAACATCCTGCTACTCTTCCCTGGAGGTAAACCGGCTCCAAAAAGTGAAGATATTACAGATGAGGCCTGGTACTTTGGAGGAATTATAGGGTCTGGAATATTGGTGAGTGAACCCCATTTTACTACTGTATTTACTAATGTGAAATTACACTCTATTTCAAGTATTAAATATATGCACCACAATTAATAAATGTTATGTTATACTGTATTATAAGTGATCAGTGTGTAAGTTTTAGGATATTTTTCAATTTAAGACATTTTATTTGGAACCAGAATATATTTCACATTTTCTATTTTTATTTTTATTGTGAAACAACATGTATGAGCAAATGTTTGTCTATGGTCATGTTTTTAAAGATGATTTTCCCGGCACTGGTCTTCTTGGGACTGAAAACCAATGACTGCTGTGGCTGCTGTGGCAATGAGAGCTGTGGAAAAAGATTTGCGGTGAGGAGGTTTATCAATTTTTCATCTTCCACTGATACTGTCTTCGATATGTTCATTTCAGGAACTAACAGACTCTCGCACACACTCTCGCACACACACACGCACACACACACGCACACAAACCTTAACCACCATCAAATAATAATAATAAAACATTTTTATCACATAGTTTTAAGTTTTTTCATGTTTCATTCTCATATAAATGGTGTACCACTATTAGATTGGTTTTTGCCTTAAAGAATATTCTAAAAGAGAAAAATTAACAGAATAGAAAAATCTTACTTCTTTTTGACCACCATATAAGAATGTTGCCTTTATTAAAATGTGTATATAGTACATAGTGAATAAATTATGTCTTATTGTAATCTCTCTCTAGATGTTTTTCTCCATTATATTTGCTGCAGTCGGGCTTTTGGGAGCTGGGTACTCTTTCATCATTTCTACAGTTGCCATCAATCGGGGACCTAAATGTTTAACAAATGGCACATATGCATACCCATTTCTTGAGGGGTAGGTACTGAGGGTTATTCTTGTTCAAAACAGATTTTGATATATGAGAGATTAACTTTGAACTTAGAAAGGCATAAATGGTTTAAGCTTAATATGTAAAACCTTTTCAATTAATATAGCGATTCATCTGAATGGTTGATGTAATTAACATATACACATAATACCAGTCAAAAGTTTGGATTTATTTTCTACATTCAGTCCTGGATTTTATTAAAACTATTAAATAAAACATATGGAATTAAGTAATTAATTAACAACAACAAAAACATCAGTCAGTCAGTTTTATTTTAAGATATGAAGGCCAGCTGTTCTGGAATAGTTCTTTCAAGAACAGTACTGTATTGTCAAGTGCATTTGCCAAACCCATCAAGCACCATGATGAAACTGACTCTCATGAAGACCTTCCCAGGAGAGCAAGACCAAAACCTACCTCTGCTGTAGAGGAAATGTTCATTTAGAGTAACCAGCCTTAAAAATAAACAATTAACAGCACCTCAGCTTAGAGCCGTCATGAAGGCTTTACAGAGCATAAGTACTGTAGCAGATACGTACATCTCAATATCAACTGTTCAAAGGAGATTATTGCATATTTTGAATGCCATTAACATTGTTTTACAATGTAGAATTAAATAAAAATCAAGGAAGACCATGGAAATAGAAGGTGTCTGACTGATAGCTGTGCTATTTTAGTCTGTCAACTTTTTCTTCTTCTTTTTTTTTTAACACTTTCTGTGTTTTCTATCCTAAGTGACTACCTGGCCAACAAATCACTGTGGAACATGTGCGAGGAGCCTTCAGGCATTGTGACGTGGCACCTAACGCTTTTCTCCATGCTGCTGATTATGGGCCTGGTTCAAATGGCACTGTGTGCGTTTCAGGTCATCAACGGCCTGATCGGCACCATCTGCGGAGACTGCTGCGGATGTTGCGGGGTACGATGAAAAGATTATAAACTAATTTATCATTACAAATCCTCCACTCCACCTACTTGCTTAAACTTATGAACAGCACTAGCTAAAAGGTTATTTATGGAAAAGAACAGTTCAATAAGGATTCTAGAGCAAAAGTATAAAAATATTGAATTATTAGATTAGTGCAAGTTTATAATTAACCTTTAATCAAATCAGCAAGTTATGCATTAACTCCATTAGTGTTAGATTAACCCAGAGTCTAAACAAGGCTGTTGGATTGATGTCTGTGTTTTCTGAGCTTAGGTTCTTCACAAAATATAACTATTTTTCTTTTCTCCAACAGGGCTCTTAAATGGAGTGAACTTCAAGAAAAGATATTAAACATTCCATGAAGATATGATTAATGTTGAGCCTACATTTTCCAGATTTTTTTATTTCCTGAATTAGTTTCTTCAGATTTAAAATATATATATATATATATTATGAATGAGTGTGTGAATGTGCGTATGTGTGTGTGTGCCCTGCGATCGATTGGCACACACACAATCGGGTACACCCTGTCCAGGGTGTACCCCGCCTTGTGCCCTAAGTCTCCTGGGATAGGCTCCAGGTCCCCGCGACCCTGAATAGAGGATAAAGCGGTATAGAAAATGAATGAATGAATGAATATAATTCATTCTTTATCGTTCATCATAAGCTTCTGAATTACTCGATTGTACTTTGCACATTTATATTTCAAGATCTGGAAATAAATGGTTCATTGTAGTGAATAAAGTATTATCATTCCACTTAAACATCTGTCTCGTTCTCTCTCAGCTGTTCTTCGGGAACTCTGACAAACACACCCCAGTGATGTCTCAGTTCTTGGACCCGGTAGTGGCGCGTTACATCCGCATCTATCCCCAGAGCTGGAACGGCTCCGCCTGCATGAGGCTGGAGGTCCTGGGCTGCCCTTTGCATGGTAACAACATGCACTTGCACATGAACGTTTTATATATTTTATATTTTTATTTTATTTTCCTTCAACGAGAGGCGTTCAAGTCAAAGCAGGAATTTTGATTTTGAGCTTATCCCAGTATAGTGCTTGGATGGGGTCGGGACTGTATGCGGTGTTGGTGAATGATTGTGTGTACAGTTCACACAGACAGATGCGTCTCTTCCTCTTCGCAAGTTTGTGACAAGTTATCTGTCGGTTTTCAAGGATCAGGCATTCTACTCACTGAATGTTCTCATGAACGACTGCAGTGGGCTCCGAGCCACCTCGGCTCATTCACAATGTTTTACATTTGAACCTTTTACGTTTGAATGGGGTAGCTCAGTGGTTAAGGCATTGGACTACAGTTTGGAAAGTCCCAGGTTCAAATCCCATGACAACCAAGTTGTTCCTGTTGGGCCCTTGAGCAAGGCACTTAACCCTCAACTAAGAGTCTCATCACTGTACTGTATTTGAAGTCTTCTGCGAATTTCATCACAAGTCCCAGTTTGACTTGAACACCCCTCATACTACTTCTTAATCTTTCTCTTAGGCAGGCAAAAGAACTGAGAACAATTTAGTTGAAAATGTCTAGTTGAAATGTGATGATTATAAAAAAACAAGAACATGAGGACACAATAATAACACACATTGTTATAAATGCTTTGCAAATGTTTTAATTAAAAATGTCTTTATGTGAGTCAGATTCTGTCAACGAGCACCAGAGGCAGAACGAGGTGACGCCAAGAGATGACCTGGACTACACTTACCACAATTACCTGGACATGGAGAAGGTGAGATGTTTACGACACTGGGAGCGTGTAGTCTCTTAAACCAGGTGTAGTTCGATTGAGTAAGTTGGGTTTTTGTTTTTGATTTGCAGTTGATGAAGTCCATTTCAGACGAGTGTCCCAACATCACCAGGTTGTACAGCTTGGGTAAGAGTTACAAAGGCCTAGATATCTACGCCATGGAGATCACTGATAATCCTGGGATCCATGAGACCGGTGAGGAATTCCAGAAAAAATTAATCCAGAATATTCAAAAAAACATTCTTTGAAATCTTACTCTCACTGTATAACTTGTAAAATGAAAGTCAGTTAGTGAACCTTTGAATATCTACAACCTTGCGAACATGTCTCCCATCTGAACAGGTGAGCCCGAGTTCCGCTACACAGCAGGTTACCACGGTAACGAGGCTCTGGGCCGAGAACTCCTGTTGCTACTAATGCAGTACCTCTGTAAGGAGTACAAAGATGGAAACCCGCGAGTGCGCACCCTGGTGGACGGAATACGCATTCACCTCGTACCCTCGGTCAACCCCGACGGCCATGTGGTTGCTTTTGAGAAGGTTCGTGTGGTTACATACAAAACTGAAAGTTTGTGTAGATTGTAAAGCAGGTTTTCTTGACCATGTCGCTTAACCTACCTGGGTTCTGCTAGTTCTATTAGATCTAGTCCATTCACCATGATCTAAGGTCAATACAGAACCTAAGGGTCAAGCTAACATTTTAATTGTTAGCATAATTTAATTAGCTAAATTAATACCATGTCTGTCAGGCCCGATGAAAACCACCTTTCTTTTTTTTTGACAAAAAAAGGTACAGCACAGATTTTCTTTTTATTTGTCATAGGGTTCAGAGCTGGGCAGCTGGACTCTGGGCCACTGGACTGAGGATGGACATGACATCTTCCAGAACTTTCCAGACCTCAACAGTGTGTACTGGAATGCAGAGGACAAGGGCATGGTGCCCAAACTGACACCCAATCACCACGTTCCCATTGCTGAGGGCTATATGGCTGAAAATGGACCTGTAAGCACAACTTTACAAAGAATACAAAGCATTGAGCATTGTTAGTTCATTCTAATAATATTTGAGTATTATTAGAATGAACATTTAGTAAAATAATGGATGCTTACACTATTGACTCGGGCATAACATGTACTGTAATATCTGTAATGAATGATGTGGCAACATGTGAAGTAATTTAATTTCCTTTTTATTGGGTTTAGCTAGCAGTGGAGACACGAGCCCTCATCTCCTGGATGGATAGCCACCAGTTTGTTCTAGGAGCCAACCTGCAAGGTGGAGAGCGGATGGTCACTTACCCCTTTGACATGCGTCGCCTCACCAAAGAGTCTGAGGAGCTGGAGAAAAAGTTGAACCCAAGGGCATACCGTCGCAAGCGCCAGTACGATGAAGAGGAAGAACCAGAACCAAATCCATACCTCCACATCGGGTACCATCAAGAGAGCTATGGTGACCACCGAGAGGGGCAAGGTTACCATCACGAGGACTACGGCTATCACCAAGAAAGGCAAGGTTACCATCAAGAGAACTACGGCTATCACCAAGAAAGACAAGGTTACCATCAAGAGAACTACGGTTACCACCAAGAAAATTATGGATATCATCAAGAGAACCAAGAGTACCACCATCAGGAGAACCAGGGGTACCATCATGAAGGTCACTCTGAAGGGGACCACGAAGGATACCAAGAAGGATACCAGGAAGGGCATCAGGAGGAAGGCTATGAACAAGGGTATGGACAGTCAGAACCAGATGAGATCAGGATGGCTGAGGACCATTCCTTGTTCCGGTGGTTGGCCATATCTTATGCTTCTACTCACCGGACGATGACAAATACGTTCCGGGGTGGGTGTCATGCCGAGGACCCCACAGGTGGGATGGGAATTGTCAACCGTGCAAAATGGAAGTCCACTCCAGGGAGTGAGTATTACATCTCCTGATATACTGTAAATGGTGCCATGACCCAACCAGAACCAAACAATTTGTCCAAAAACATTTGCCCCAAAACAAGAGTACCAATGTTACTTTTTTTGTTCCTGTCTCTTTCTCAGGTATGAATGATTTCAGCTACCTGCACACTAACTGTTTTGAGTTGTCCATCTTCCTGGGCTGTGATAAGTACCCCCATCAGAGTGAGCTCCTGAGAGAGTGGGAGTTCAACAGAGAGGCTCTGCTCACATTCATGGCTCAGGTGAGGGAGTCAAGGTTGTTCCTTTAAAACACGTTTTAGCAAAAGATCATGATTTTCAATAGATCTTAATACCTACAGTTTACTTCACACTCTGGTGCCCTGCTTGTATAAGATATGAACCTTGATCTTGGTGTTTGTAGGCTCAGCGGGGGATAAAGGGGGTTGTCCGGGACAAGGAGGGGAACCCCATTGTAAATGCCAGTATCGCTGTCGAAGGAATCAATCATGATGTCACCACAGGTGAGACCTGCAGATCAGTAGTTTTGTTTTGAGGTCACCTTGTGATCCATGGGCATAAGAATTGCAAATTTATTGTAAATCAGTTTTTGTGAAAGATTATTGGTTTTCTTGTCTTCTATGCATCATAAGATCAAGTTAGCCAACCCCTGTTATCCAGCACCTCATGCTACTACTGCTAGACTAAGAATTTACTAAATATCCTCTTTTAGGTGAGGCTGGTGATTACTGGCGCATGCTGAATCCTGGCGAGTATCAGGTAACGGCACGGGCTTACGGTCATTCCTCCGTGAGCCGGAAGTGTGTGGTGGGTTTCGAACCAGGTGCCACCCTGTGCAACTTCGAGCTCAACAAATCCAACTGGGACCGCATCAAAGAGATCATGGCTCTTAACGGCAACAGACCCATCCGACTGCTCAACCCAGGAACAGGAAGGCGTCAAACCTTGCGTGCTAACAGGAGGATCAGCAACCAGATTCCAAATGGTAATGCTGGATTTACCGAACGATCCCGTATGCGACGCCTACGGTTTATGAAGATTCGTCAGTTGAGGCAGCAGAGACTGCTGGCCAAGATGTCAACTACACCAAGTGTGCCAACAACACTCCTGCCGACGACCACAGAGCCCACCACTACTCCCAGCCCCACCACAACCCAAACGTTTCCTCCAGAATTAGAGACCTTCACGCCGTGGTATGACTCGTGGTTCCCAGAGGAGGAAAACACCGCCCAACCAGAGCTTGAGATCACAGACTCCTTGAACTACAACTATGACTTGAAGATTGATGATTACGGAGACTAAGGGTCAGCAAAGGGTTTGTGCTACTTTCTCTTTCTTCTGCAGATCCAATCAGCACAGACCTCAGCGCTCGTGGAAAGTTCTTAAACAATCAGATGGGTTCTGAAGGAAGTACTCCCAGAAGGGAATTTTAGTTCAAGTGCTCTACCAAGAACTTGCCTTATTTCATCGGTTACAAGGAACTAACGCTGTTCAAAACAGGCATCTAATGGATCAGACAAGTGAGACTTGATGGTGTAACTTGATTAGCCAGTTAGTTACAAAAGTGATATGATCTCCTTTTCAGCTTTTCCATAGATCTTAAAATACAGCTTTAACTTACACAATGTATTTTCCACATAAACTAATTTAACCAAGGTTTGCTAAGTATCTACTGTTCTATACTTTGGATCATATCCAGTTTGCAACTTCTTGACCAAATGTAACTTAAACCCCACCCGTTTCTCACCAAAACATAGCCATCACTTACTATCAAAACAAACACATCTATGCTGTTTTTTTTAACCAAAACAAGGTTGCATTACATAACTAATCCTGACGAAATAAACCTAGTTGCTGTTAGCGTTCTCCGCAGTGCACAGCTTTTGTTTTTCCCCAAAGCCAGTAACAGGCTACAGATGTGGCGATCATCTTTCAATAACAACAATTCCTCTACACCCTGCCACATCTTTCTTACAATTCCACTGGGCTCAAACCTCAGAACCCCCCACCCCCACCCCATGTCCTCGGACAACCCGCACCGTTCCCACAGAGCCAAAAACTGAACATTTATACAAAAAAGTGACTTTATTTACACTTCTTTCACACAAGTAAGCACCTCTGTCAGCACTGCACATGGCCTACAGGAGACGTTTCTCTCTCAGAGACGTCCTTAAGGTCGAATGGACTTGTTTCATCCAATAAAAGCTTGATTATGGGTTTTCCAGAGTTTGAGCTTGTTTACAAACCCACAGCGGTTTCAAAATACTTTAAAAAATGAATGATTTTTATCAAACCTATTGTCTGACATACTTGCCAATAAAAAAGAGCCAGTTTCATTAATTTCATTAATTAATTATTAACACATCGCTTACACATTTTTTTATTTGAATGTTTAGTATTTCTTGGTCTTACAGAGTGCTCCTCCTCCTGCTCACCGGTTTGTTTAAGAAAACACAAACACAAAGTCTGACATTTGGCGCAGTTTAGTGACTGACGTTCATCTCGTTCTCCTCATCGTCATCAGCGGAAAAGGCGGAGAATCTGATTGGCTCGCACTCAAGCGTGCGAAGGTTTACCAGGCACGCCGTCTGAGTACTGCTGAATTCTGGGATCGTCACCAGCAGCACCTCCTGACCTTCAGGACCTGAGAAAAGACAAAAAACAAAAAACAAAAGAAGTTGTTGGTAAATCCCAGTGTGAATAAGGAAGGCGTGGCCTCTGTGTTACATGTCACGGTAAAGGAGGTGTGGCCATTGTGCATTTCAGTCCCGGTAAAAGTAATGCGGTCAATGTTTACATCAATCAAAGTCTAGGATATGTTACCATTGTTACCTTTCATTAAAAGGAAAGGAGGTGTGGCCTCTGTTATTTATCTCAGGGAAAGAGGCGTGTCCTACATGCTTAGATTCAATGAAGTAGGTGTGGCCTCTTATTTGTCTCAGCAAAGAAGACATGGCCAATATAACAAGTTCCAGTTAAGAAGGTGTGGCCAATACAACTTAGTTTTAATAAAGGAGGTGTGGTCTCAATTATTTTAGTTATAGTAAAGGAGGTGTGGCCTCTTGTCCCAGTGAAGGAGGTGTTACCTATATGCTTATTAGTTTCAATAAAGGAGGCGTGGCCTGAGTTATAGTAAAGGAGGTGTGGTCTCAGATAATTAGTTATAGAAAAAGAGGCGTGGCCACAGTTATAGTAAAGGAGTGGACTATTGTCTCAGTGAAGGAGGTGTGGCCTATATGTCTATTATAAAAAGGAGGTGTGGCCACAGATAATTAGTTATAGTAAAGGAGGTGTGGCCTGCTATGTTGTTTCAGTAAAGAAGGGGAGGCCTTTATGGCTATTAATTTCAATAAAGGAGGAGTGTTACCTTTCAATCCCGAGAAAAGAGGCGTGGCCTATACGCCTAATAGTTTATGTGAAGGAGGAAGGCGTGACCAATGGGTGTGAGTTAAGAGGGTGTGGCCTTTGTACTCATCACAGCTTTCTCATCTTTTATTAAGTCACAGTTAGTGTGTGTGTGTGTGTGTGTGTGTGTGTGTGTGTGTGTGTGTGTGTGTGTGTGTGTGTGT
>JAQMYI010000040.1:31041525-31053959 GCA_030014275.1 Clariallabes melas | reverse complement strand
CTCCACATCATTGCATTCAGTTTTTATTCACAATTTGTTTAGTGTCCCAACTTTTTTGGAATCCGGTTTGTAATATAATGGTGTTACACTGCTGCCGTTGCTGCCAGTCATTTGACCCTTTTTTTTTTTCAAAAGTCAAGGGTAAATACTTTTGGCCACACAGCATAAATTTATACATTTGTAAAATAATGATAATAATAATAATAATAATAATAATAATAATAAAAACATTAATGATTTTCTTTTCACTTCACAATGTGGCACTTTGTGTTGGACTATCACATAAAGTCCCAATAAAATATATTTACGTGACAAAATATGGAAAAGTGGATAAAAGGGGCGTGAATACTTTTGCAGGGCACTCTAGTGTCATGAGACAATAAAACACATATTAATAAAATGATGGCACATTAAACTGAAATTAAACTACATTTAATGAAACTGAAAGGCAGATGAGGGAGATCATGACCAGTAGGTGGCGGTGATGCACCACAGTGAATGTCACCAACAAGGAGAAGAAGAATTTTAAATCTGACAGCCTGCACACGAATTTGGCACGGAGTTTCGTTTATATAATTTAATAAAAATCTGCGATAGAATTATTGTTCTGTCCGCATCTGCAGGACGTTTATTTTATAGAAGGAAAGCTGAAACATATGCAGGCAAGTTTTCAATAAAAAAAAAGCGCCATCGATAACTTTCATAATGATTGAGCCAAAACAGGAAGTGAAAGAAACAAACGTTAAAAATAAAATGTTTTTCTTTATTTTTTCTTATTGTTTTTTGTGATGTTGCTGTATAGTTCCTGTTTATTTTTGCTTTAGATTGTATGTAAGCATGTATTGTTAAATCTTACAAATTATTATTATTATTTTTTTTAATCATTTGACTAATCTTCATTTTCTTTTTTAATTTTTAGACGATAAAATATTAAATGTTTTAATGGAGTTTTAATTTTGACTGAAATGGGAAAGATTACTTGTAGACCAAAGGCAAAAAAGAGACGATCAAACTCCATACAGAATGAAAGTGACCAGCAAAAAGGTGAGATTTCTTTAATTACATTTAGAAAAAAATGTTTAATCATAGCAATTATTATTATTATTATTATTATTATTATTATTATTATTATTAGGTGGAAACGGTGCAGTTTTTTTTAAACCCTCGCTGTGTCTTCCCATTTTCCATAAAATTTTCTAGTTCCTACTTGGAAAAATTCCTACGTGGAATATTTTTTCCAAAAATTATACTGAAACTAAACATTTCAATAGCAGCATATCCCTTACTGAAATTTGCGCAGAGCATGAGATTTCTTGTAACAGATCTTCCATGAAAAACAGCAAAAAAAAAAAAATCAGACATATGCATCATCCAACTGTACACCAGCATTCTACACAATAAATTATAGTTTACTCAGAATTACAAAAAAAAAAAAAAAAAAACCTGAATCTGAGAGTTCCTTCCATGTAGCTGATCGTTCTGGTTTCTGCGATGTCGTTATCCTTGCCGTTGCCGTGGTTTTCCCCAACACTGTTGCTATCAGTGCTGTCGTCTGAATATGACAAATCACTGTTAGTCATATTTTGGAAAGGTTAGCAGTCACTAGTCTTTTTATCATTTATGTATCATCGTCCTTCTTAATTAACTCTTCTACTAGCCATTTTTGCATTTTATTTCTGGTGTATTCATTTATTACATCCTGTCCAATCAGATCTCATAAATGCACCACCAGGTAGGACATATGACCTCTGAACCAAACAGCAATGTCCCACCAAATTGGAAATACATCCTATGATCATGACTGAACAGTTGTGGGGTCACCAAGTGCGATGTACAAGTGCATCAAAATGTTAGATATCTCACTCAGGTTCCTCGACTGTAAAATCTTTATCAAATTTCATAAGGAAAATGTTTTAAGGCACTGTCTTATTTATACATGATCACATATAGCACATGACATATACTGTAGTGTACACTTCTATAACTGATATTTGAAGAAATATGCAATAGAAAAGTGATAGTAAGTGATAACATCATTTTATAGCTCAGCACTTGATTTTAGTCATTTTGTCGTTTAATAAAAGCCTGTAATCAAGGTTTGTGTTTCTGATCTTTTTTTGCAGCTGAGTTTAGTGCTTCAACCCCTTCCACTCCCTCCTCGCTGAGCCTTAACACTTTAGCCAGTGATGGAAGTCATATTGTTTCTCCAGCACTTTGCCACAATAATATAGGACAGCTAACGATCAACTCCAAAGCTGGTAAGAATAACAATAATTTTAAATGAGGATCATTTTCAGTCTAATTACACATAATTACTGTTGGATTTCTATACAATTCTGCATGTTCACTATGACAGAGACTTTGGCTGGATGAGGAATATTATGATCAGGGTTGTCAAAATACTAGAATTTCAAACTCAATACTGATACCCAAGAAAATACTCCATACTTAATACCATTTTCAATACCATGGTAGAAAATGTCAAAATGAAGAGGCACACATTTCCTCAAATAAAGATTAGAAAAATACAGTGCCATGATAAAGGGAAAGGTATTTGTCCTCTTACTGTTTTTTGTTTTTTATTTTTACATTTTTACCTGTTTTGGCATATTGAAATGAGAATTGAAATGATTCAGATCATCAAACAAATTTAATTACACAAAGATAATCAGAGTAAATACAAAATGCATTTTGTAAATGATAATTCCATTTATTGGGAAAAAAAGCTGTTCAAATCTGCCAGGCTTGTTAAAAAGTAATTGCCCCCCAAAACTAATAACTGTGCCACGCTTAGCAGCAACATCTGCACTGTAGCGTTTGCGATAACTGGCAATGAATCTTTCATATTGTTGTGGAGGAATTTTGGCCCCCATTTTTCTGGATTGTTTTAATTAAGCCACATTACAGGGTTTTCAAGCATGAACAGCTGGATTTAGGTTCTAACTTTGACTAGACTAGGTGTCTGTTAGAGCTTAGAATTCATGGTTTCATCAATTATGGCTTCCAGTCTTCCAGGTCCTGCAGCTGCAGAGCCCCAGGACATCACACTACCACCACCATGTTTCACTGTTGTTGCGATGGTCTTTTTATGAAACGCTGTCTTACACCAGGTGGAACAGGACACACACCTTTTTAAAAATGTTCAACTTTTGTCTCATCAGTCCACAGAATATTTGCCCAAATGTCTTGGTGATAATCAAGTCGTGTTTTGGCAAATGTGAGACGAGCCTTTGTGTTCTTTTTGGTCAGCAGTGACTTTCGCCTTGGAACTCTCCCATGGATGCCATTTTTCTTTTTTATTGTTGAATCATGGTTACATGTTAGTCTGTTCTTGAATTTCTTTAGATGGTGGAATGATGTGTTGCTTTTTTAGATCATTAAGGACTCATTTTGCCAGACAGGTTCCATTAAAGTGACTGGTCTGGCAGTAATCTGGCCTGGGTGTGGCAAGTTAAATTTAACACAGTTTTCTAAAAAAAAAAAAAAAAAGGTTAATCACAGTTCATTTATGATTTAACAATTTGGGAGTTGCAATTACTTTATCACAGAACTGTACAGTTAAACCTTGGGTTGTGAGCATAATTTGTTCTGGAAGTGTGCTCGTATATCAAAACACTCATAAATCAAAGTGAATTTCCCCCAGAAATAATGAAAACTCAGATTATTCCTTCAACAACCTAAAAATATTCATATAAAAATAATTAATGCAAAATAAAAATAAAAACTAATTAACCTGCACTTTAGCTTTGACAATAATCATGACTGGTGTAAGACGAGAGAAGAAGCAGGAGCAGGGGGGCTACACACACGCACACAACAGATTCATCTCCCGCACAGCTACAGCCCTTTTAACCTTTTTCTTCCCAGAGGTCGTTGTTGCAGTATAGTTACTAAAGAACTATCACTACACTTGGACACAAAATATAAAAATGTTTTACACACACACAAACATGTGGTCAGAGTGTTATAGTAAACAACACACGAGCGCACGTGACGTAAGTCAACTAGATGTTGACTATACGAGTGACGATTGGGAGATGATTACCCATAATTCCACAGCGCGAGAGAGAAAAGAACCATTGGCTCAGTTTTGATCACATGATGCAAAGCACATGCGTACTACAGTACTTGTATATCAATATCTTGCTCGTTTATTAAGTTACGATTTGTTTAAAAAAAATTACTTGTCTTACAAAATGCTCACAGAAAGAGTTCCATGGTTCCACTGTATATTGGTAGGTGATAAATGTAAAAATATATATGTTTTATAACATAACATTCCAATTATACAATTGCAGTGTTCAAAGGTGACAACAGGAAGAGAACTCATGAATCTCAGGCTCAGGTAAAATGGTGAAACTTTAAAAAGCATAAAGAAGATAATTTAATGAAAATATGCAGAATAACTTACAGACTATTTTGTTTCTGGAAAAAAAACAGGATGAGTTTTCTGACACTGATGCCTCTGGAAAAATGTGAGTGTATATATGAAGTATACATGAAGAACATAAGAACATTAGGTTTCAGTACATATTTTATATCTAATATAAAAGTCGTCCACGGAAAGCCGTCTTTTCTAAAAACGTGTCTGGAGCTGGACAACCATTACTAGATTGCTTTCAGAATTAGTTGGAAAGATGGTTATTTCTAAAAGTTTATTGTACATTCTGTGTAGCTTTTTTTCTGTACTGTGACATTTAGATTTTAGAATCATGTCATATTTTTTAAATTTTAGACTTTTTTCTGTTCTAATATTTCAAGGACACCAAAACAATTCAAGAAGGCAAGGAGAAGTCCATGTTCTATTAGACGTTCCCTCATCCCCTTCAGCGAAGCACGTGTTATCATGGGTGAGATCACTGGAGCTCTGGTCACCTCTGAGTATCACTGCAGTGAATGCAGCTTCAGAATTCCTTCATGGTCACCTTTGAGCTTTAATGTTAAGTGTCCCAGCTGCAAGACAAGATGGAAGTGTAGTAAAGTCCCCTGTACCTGTAAAGCTAAAATAACACTGGAGCAGTCCAGTGGGCAGACGCAGAGGGTCACACTGGAGGATGCGCTGCTGCGCTCCATCGTTAGCTTTGAACCACAGGGCTACTGCAACACGGACATGATTGAGAAGCAGGTTCTAAAAGTTGGGAGTGTGAGAGTGGTGTTTAATGATGAAGTTGTGAAGAACGTAATGAAGTTTTCATCCAGTCCCTTGTCTCCCTCTGATACGCTGGACGTTGTCCCGACAGATTCTGATTAGGAATTCTGGACCTTTTGTTAGTATTTACTGTATGTTTAGTTCACACCACTATGGTTGGAAGATGTTCTTGGTTAGAATTTTTTTTTCATTTTTTCATACTTGTCTACAACACCACCTTGAATAATGCCTATGCTGACTTTATAGTGGACATACCATTAACTATTAGTCATATGTATGTGTGACAGTGTTTATATGCATGTAGAGCCTGAACATACATTTCAGTTTGAACCACTGTGGTTGCATCAGTCTTTCAGACATTGGTGCTAGATTTAATACCGCTTTATACAACAACAACATAAACCCTCTTAGGTTTACTTTAGAATAACGTGTAACTGTACTCAGACTCTGCCTTGTGTGTGTTACTCTAACCTGCAGTAGTTCTGAATAATGCTTAAGTTCTAAGTACAGTATGTCTAAAATCTAAATATTAGTTTTGATGTTTATTCTTGACTTCAGGAAACTGAAGTCCAGGGCTCTGTTTGAAGCAATTACATGCTAAGTGCATGCTGTTTGTTTTCTTTGTATATATTTACTTGTTTGTCTACTTTTGCGGGGTATAAAAAGGGCAATATTCAGCTCTGGGAAATAAAATCAGAGAGCACTGCAATTTACTCCAGAAAACTTCTGGAATGTCATCAAGAGGAAGATCCAAACCATCCAGTAACGCTGAGCTGCTTTTGAGTTTTTGCATGACGTGTGGTATAAAGTTCCCCAACAGCAATGTGAAAAACTGGTGGAGAGACAAAACACATGAAAGCTGTAACTGCAAACTGGGGTTATTTCACCAAATACTGATTTATTAATGTTATTTAGCTAACGCATTAACACAATTTGTTTACAAATTATTTACATTTTGTTTTAATTATTAATTATTAGTTTAATTATTTTAATTGGGTTATTAAAGCTCTGCAAATACTGCATGATCCTGGGTTATTTTGATGTGTTGTGATGATGTCAATTCCTTTAAATATACACTCTAAATAATAAGAGTTTTATTTTAAATTTAGGAGAAATCCTGTCAGCAGTTCACAAAAAATTAAACAAAACTGTTCATCTCACCAACATGTGCACCTGTAAGAAAAAAAAAAAACATAAGAAACTAATTATTTTGCAATGCTTATTTGCTGTATAAATGATTTTTATATAGTGAAAATTTACAAAGCCTAATTTTTTCCAAACTGTTTTGCAGGATAAAATGCTGCCACTTCTTTGCCACTGAATCATTTTCTTATGATTTTATTATTGTAAGGATTTCTTGAATTTTGGTAAACCCCCTTTGGTCTACTCAGTGCTCTGCTAGTATTTTGTTTCCCGCCTGGTACCAGGGAACCCCTCAATAATACACAAGTCCGTGCTTAGTGAGACGTTCAAAGTTTATTGTGGAAGACAGGAGTATATATACGCACACACACAAAGAACCAAAGAAAAGGCGGGTTCAGGAGTGTTTACATCTGGTCTGGAATGTTTAGAAAAGATAAGGTGAAGAAGAACATAAAATTGGGAGTAGCTCTGCATTTACGAGCGTTAAACAGTTTTACGACCTTTAACATAAACTACTATAGAATGTGTTTATTGAAAGTGCAGCTTGTGTCGAGGTAAGAAACAGACAAAACATTCTGTTCTCACGCACACAGAAAATCCTGAAACACACTAGAAACCAAATATTCCCTACAATTATTTTATGTTATAATCTGGCTGTCTTTTCTTTTCACTCCAGGGGTGGGAGTCGAACATAAATCCTATTCTTGAGTAAAAGTAGAGATGGCCTAGGGCAAATATTACTCAAGTAAAAGTAAAAGTCCCCAATTTTACTTGATTAAAGATACATTTAAGTGCATTTTTGTAAGTTTTAAAAAGTTTTTTGTTTTCATGTGTTTTTTGTATGTTTGTGTGGATTTTTAAAAATTATTATTCTTGTTTTAATGTTATATTTTGTCAAATAATGTACCAATGTCTCGATTTTCTTACAGTGGCCAATTAAACCAATAACCTCATGTTTAGTGTTTCAATATACAGTGAGACCTTGGAATGTGAGTACCTTGGTCCGTAAGCGTTTTGCAAGATGAGCAAAAATTTAAACCTGTTGAAAGAGCAAGGTGAACTGGTGTGTGTGTGTGTAAGTCGTCCTACAAAGTTGACGCCCCCCCCCCCTCCCCCTCCTCCTCTCCTCTCTCTGATCTCAATCACTATTATTTTTAAAGATACTATGCAGGTTGATTTGTTTTATTTTTATGTCATATTTTATATTAATTGTTTTGATATGAATATTTTTTGGGTTGTGGAATGAACATATAATACTAATGCATGCCACACTTTTCAGATTGTTATTTGTAGAGTATTTTGAAAACCATGTATATATTTTTTAAGTTAAATTTCTTCTACAGAACCTCAATCCTCAGTAATCTAAAAAGCTTAAAAATAATTTACAAAAATATTTGGAGAAGGAAAAATCCATGACATGGAATGAATAAAAAAATTAGGGCTGAACCTAATGAATATTTTTTTTTATCGATTGATCTATTTTTCCCCCTTAAATAGTAGATTGGCCTAAAGATTATCCTTCATGGTTAATCTGGCCATGTACATTTCTGGTTGAATAATTAATATTTTATTAACTTGATATTAAATAATAACCATAGTTTTTTTGAGCTTAGCATGAGACTCCGAACACTCACAAAGTCGAATCAGTTACATGTTACTGTATAAATCTCTATTATATATATATATATAATTAGCATTTCTTTCATAAGGTCTCATACATTTATAACTAAAAACATTAATGAGCTCAGCTGTCTCAGTCTTATATGAAAACAGACAAGATGCCAGCACAAACTGAATGTCTTTATATTTAAGACCAAGCTGAAAGTGAAATAAATCTCACTGTACTGTATGACGCGCTTGTTACATAAATAATGTTGGTGAATTACTGCCCCCTACTGGACTGATTCGGTAACGCGGATATTTGCAGTCACGGATCAACTTTGGCAGACAGGTTTGGATGAATTACTGCCACCTGCTGGACTGAATGGGTAATGTTAAAGGGTGGAATGTTATCTCACAACAATAAAATATTACATTTTCCCAAAAGTTTTTTTTAAGACATTTTTATTCTTGCGATTTGTAAAAAATGTTGTTAAAATAATACCATCCTCAGACATCATGCTGTTTTTTTATTATTACTGTATTTATATATTAAGCGGTATCAGCATAAGGTTTTGTGTAATAAGCGCTATATTTTGAATGTCGTCCTGGTGGTTTGATGTAAAACCAGCCGCCATTGCGCTCAAGTACAGACTCTTAATCTCTTTATTACTCTTTTCAGTTTTATTCGACATTTTTATTTATTTCCATATTTTTGTGATTAAAATTGTGTGCTTTTCATATTTGGATTCTTTTTAGCTATTTTGTTTGCTTGTTTGTTTGTTTGTTTGTTTAAACCAAACAACAACATCTGGAACCCTGCTTAGAGAGGACACTAAATAACCCTAAAACTCATTCATTGGGTGAGAGGTGTTGCTCTGTGAGATATGACATCACTCACTCACTCTCACTCACTCACTCATCTTCTATACCACTTTATCCTGTATTCAGGGTCGTGGGGCCTGGAGCCTATCCCAGGAGACTTAGGGCATGAGGCGGAGTACACCCTGGACAGGGTGCCAATCTATCGCAGGACACACATACACACACTCTCACTCATTCACACACTATGGGCGATTTTGGGAATATAAGTTAGCCCAATCTACAAGTCTTTGGACTGTGGGAGGAAACCGGAGTACCCGGAGACAATCCACCAAGCACATGGAGAACATGCAAACTCCATGCACACAGAGACAGGAATCGAACTCGGCCCCTTGAGGTGCAAGGCGACAATGCTGAGATGTGAGACATGTCAAACTAAATATAATAATGAAAAAAATCTTTGAGCATTTACTATTTTTCTGTATTTTAGCTGTTGTTTATCAGTTTAAGAATCTTTAAACTTAATGCAAACACATCTGATGTAATATTTTAAGTGGTGTCTATCAAACAAAATGACAAAACTGAAACAGAGAAATTAATTATATATATATAAAAACACACACACACACACACACACACACAGCCGAGGTGTTTTGTAGCCCACTGCTGTTCCTGTAAACATTCAGTGAGTAATATGCCTGATCCTTCGACTAATATCTTGTCACCAACTTGTGGAAGAGATACATTGTTGACACATAAGGATTATTCTGCCTTTGACACCCCTCATATAATTAACAATTGTATTCATTATTTTATAAGTACTTGGTATAATTCCTTCATTAAATTGACTATCATAGTGAACTCCAGGTGGTGTAAATAAACATAACCCATATTTGAACCCGAATCCATGCAGATGTGAGACCACACATGTGCTAATCACTGGGCCACCATGTCTCACCAGGACTTTGTTAAAGGAGAATTATCAGAAAGTACCTCATGGTGATTTATTGTATATTGACACAAATGCTTTTTTCACATGGGTTCGTATCGCCCTGCCCACTTCCCTCTGAACACACACCTGATCCAGCGCAGAACCTGATTTTCAAGTTTTTTGATGAGCTGATCAGGTGTGTTTGAAGGGTAAGAAAACTTTGTATACTGTAATCTAAGTGATTACAGTATAGACAAACGCCACATAAATCAATGGGCAGTAGAATAAAGATAATGAATGAATGAGCCCTAACACCATCCAGGACCTTATCAACACTTTACATAATATATCATATAAAAGCAATACAAGAACCTGGGAATTGACTACTGAGTCTTGGGAATATAGGGACTTGGGAATATAGGGCTCACAGGATGAAAGTTTACAGGGTCATTGCTATATGGAGGCTTAAAAATATAGAGATTTAAAAACATATTGAAATTTTTGAATATAAAATTTTTTTTTATATTATTTGAAATAATTTAATTGAAATAATTCCTATTTTATGTTATTTTAGTGATGGTCAATTATAAAAAGATAAACAGTAAACAAATAATTGCCTTAAAAATATTTACAGGTGGGCGGGGCTTGCTGCAGAAGTCTACCTCCAAAACAAACACTTTAGGCATTTTTTTGGGTGGGGTTTGGGGAGGGTGGCGGAGGTTAACAAACACAACTAGTGCACTCTGATCTTCATATCTGCTCTGAGCATGTCCAGATTCTGTCCCAGGATGCATCTTTCTGGAGTGATTCCTCTACTTTTATTGCTTTTACCAAACATCACGACTCACAGTACCTCCAGAGAGAGGTAACAACCTTCTATAGTTTTATAATATTTAATAATATTATAATATAATACATAATTTGCATATTTATAGAAGGATTTATATTGCATTTGATGCGTTTCATTCAGTCTGTACGAATAGCTTTAATGGGATCCTAAGATGGTCCTCTCAGGGACACTGATGCTATGATAACACCGCTTTACTCACACGAAGGACTGATTATCACTTGGATCTGAGTTATTTAATATTTAATTATTATAGAGCACAATACGAGAGAGAAACAATACGACAGAGAAAATGTAACTTATGTTATGCTATAATTGTTGTTTAAGTGTAGTTTCTGTGCATTTACAAAAAATGTAACATGATGTCACATGTTTACTTAAACAGAAATAGCATGTGTTAAGTTTATTTGATTTATTTTGTTGTTGTATTTGTTCACATTTCATTTAATTATTTTATCAGAAGTAGTTATGTACTGTACCTCTTTTTTTGTGATTTTTAATTTAAGATCATCAAACGCTATAGTTGAATCCACCTTGAATGATTGTTGTGTAACCTGCTACACGGTCAAACACTAGAATTAAAAGTGATTCCGGAGTTGATCCCCGTGCCCCCTGTAGTTGGCTAATGGCTTCAAGTTTGAAGCAGAAGTTGATGTGCAAATCCCCAGATAACTCGACACACATGCACGGGCACGGCTCCTCTTCTTACATTTCTTACAATAGTTTCTTACTTTTACAAATACAATTTGCAAATTAATTTATGTAAAAAAAAAAGAAATGTTTTAATATTATATACAAATATATAAATTGTCAGAACCACCCAATCACAGAATTGCCGTCTTTGGGCCCCTGAGCAAATCCCTTAACTCTCATTGGCTTAGATGTACAGTACAATGAGATGAAAATTTAAGATGTCTTGATAAGGGCGTTGGCCAAATGCCGTAAATGTAAATGGCCTTTAGTAGCCAGTGTAAGGATTTCTCCAATGATGGAAACTTCCAAGCACTTTAGGGCAGTGGTGGCTCAGTTGGTTTAGCCTGTGTGTTCTTGACTGGAAGGTTGTGGGTTCAAGCCCCCAATGCTGCCAAGTTGGCACTGTTGAGAGAAGGCTCTTAACCCTATCTGCTCCAGGGTTGCTGTAACCTGGCTGACCCTGCGCTCTGACCACAACTTCCTAACTGGGATATACGAAAAAATAATTTCACTGTTCTGTAAGGTACATGTGACAAATTATTATTATTAAATACAAATTATGTGCTTTGTTAAACTTTAAAACCACTTAAAACGTATTATTTATCCACATTAGGTTTATTTTGACCAGTACAATTGTTTGTTTCATTCCTTTTATCTTTTACTCCTACACTATAGGGCTTGTGCACTGACAGATATAAAAAGAGGTTGGAGCTATAGTTCTATTGTTACAAGATAAAAAAGGAAACTGGCAGGATCAATAACCCACACTGTTTTTAAATAGACAATAAAATAAATTTTGCTTTCCTATTTTTCTGTCTCCATTCAGCATTTACCTCCTGACTGTAACCTCCCAGGCTGAAGGGGGCACCAGGGAGACATTATGTGTCACAGTCGAACCCCGTGCCCTCGTGGCACTGGAGGTGACCCTGGAGGATGACCAAAAGAACATCACCCTTTTGACGGAATCATCTATAGTACAAGAATACTACCAATGTGTCCCATTTCAGGTCAGACTCCTAATCATACCATCATCGCAAAATCATTATATTCATTATAAATTAACTCCGCCCCCACATGGATCACAATTTATTTTTTTTTACATTTCTTTAAAAATAACATGAAGCATGATCAAGTTTTTCATTGCAGGTGTAGTTCATCTCAAAGACAACAGACTACACACTATCTATCTATCTATCTATCTATCTATCTATCTATCTATCTATCTATCTATCTATCTATCTATCTATCTA
>JAQMYI010000040.1:31020369-31038364 GCA_030014275.1 Clariallabes melas | reverse complement strand
TTCAGCATTCCTTTACAATGTAGAAAGAAATAAAAATCAGGAACCATCATGGAGTTAGAAAGTGACCCCAAACTTTTCAATGGTAGTGTACCTATGTGTCAAAGATAATAATTAAGAGAAGACATTTTCAACTGATCAGTGATCACATTAGAGCCACTGATATGTGGATTGATTAACATAAATTACCTTGTTACATTGGCACCTCTCAGGAGTGGGGTATACTGTATACCGTTTGCTGTGTACGGTGCTGCATAGCCACAGATCAGTCAGAGTGCTCGTTCTGACCCGTGTCCACCACTAACACTTCCTACAATGAGCATGTGAGTATCAAAACTAAATCACTGAGCAATGGAAGAATGTAGTCAGGTCTGATGACCCAGGTTCTCTTTTACATGTGAAATGAAATGAGAGTGATGCTCTTTGCAATGATCTCCTGGGAAACCTTGGGTACTGGCATTCATGTGGATATACCACCTACATTGACCTGGCCCTTTAAATTCCCCAGATCTTGTTTTGCTCGAGTATCTGTAGGACATGGTCGACCAGTCTGATCCATGGAGTCCCCACCTTGCAACCTACAGGACTTAAAAGATCTGCTGCTCATATTTTGGTACCAGATACCACAGAACACCTTCAGAGGTCTAGTGAAGTCTAGGCCTAGACAGTTCAGAGCTTGATGGTTCATGCAGACGTTGCTGATTAGTGTATAGAGGATTTTCACAAGAAGTAAGCCATTGGTTTGCTTAAAAACACACACAAAAAAAACAAAAGAAATTTAAATTAGCCAAAAATACGTCAAATACATCTTGTATAATTTTGATGGACAGCTGACAAAGACTAACAATGGAGAAGGGAAGGTCTTGCTTATGCACTTTGCCTTGTAGCACGGGTGTGTACTTCTGCCAGTGGAACTGGTTCTCTTCTATTAAATGATGTAAACCAGCAAGTGTACAGCACAATATTGTTAAAAGAATATTTCAACATCCATTGGGTGAAGTCTCATACAAAAGATGAACAATGACCTACTGTAATGCATACTTTGAAGGCAACCCACGACTTATTTAAGCCAACAAAGTAGAATGTTATAAATGTCAATGTCATTTGCCTGACACGAATCCAGTTGAGCAGCATTTCACTTGCCGAAAGTAAATGTGATGGTATGATGCCTTAGGAACAAGAAAGAATGTATATGCGACCTTTATTTCTCATAGTGAATTTTTTCTTTTACCAAACATTCAAGTTTTTTTAGAAAGTTGATATGGCACCCTTGGAGTAGTGAGCATTAGGGGTCTTGTCGAGTCCCCAACAGTGGCAGCTTGGCAGTGCTGGGGTTTGAACCCCTGACCTTCTGATCAGTAACCCTTAGAAGAAGACACCGGAAAAAAAGGAAAGCTAATATCTGGCCATTTGTATGGGTTCCAGACTTTAAAAAAGGATTTTAAAAATGACAAGTTATCATTATGTCAAATTGTCCAAATGCATTTGATAGTTTTACCTTTTAGGGTTTCCACATTGATTTTCCTAGTGTGTTCTTACATCAAATATAAATAATCTAGACTTATAAATAAACACTTGCAATAGGCAAGAGGTAGTGCTTGGACCCTAGTACTCATAGTTTACCTATACCATTACTTTCATCTATACATATACTTTTCCCCTAAATCTTTTTTTTTATCTTTTTATTTTTAATTTTTTTAATTTTATAAAATACTACAACATAGTGAGAACATAATGACATTAATTATCTTCCCCTGCAAAACAACAAAGTTTTATTCTCTCCTACACAGTCCTGCCGAGGTTTGAAGTGTTGGTCCAGCTTCCTCCTGTCATAACCATCCTGGACAAGTTCACTACACTGAACGTCTGTGCAAAGTGAGTGATCACTAATCACTCATGAGCTGTTTCATCATGGCAGGTCATGTCTTGATTGTTTTAATCAATACAATTATTTCATATATTAACACTTTCATGCATCATGTAGTTTAAATCATCTCCAGATGGTTTATTCATAAATGCCATATTGTGTGAGGAGGATCGACACTTTTAATATTAAATAATAGAGGATTTCGGAGGTCATTTCTAGCTATTATTATATTATTCAGTCTTAGTGTGGATACTATACTTGTAATGACTGGAAGGAAATATTACTTTAACATAATGATGATATTTAAAAATTCAAAAAAATTAGGGGTGCTAATATTGACGTGTTAATGCATGTGATTAATCTAGAAATTTTACGCATTACTATTTTAAACGGAAATTAATCATATAACCAAGCTTGATCCTAATGAGCTTCCATGATCGCAGCGTGGTTACGCGACTGTGTGTGATAACGGCACATTTAACACAGATAATAAGAGGATTGAGGAAACATCACCAAGTGCTGAACGGCAATTTCATTATACATGTAAAAAGCTTCTAGATGGAAGTTTGGATAAAACCAAAGCTGTGTACTTGAGTCATCTTTAAGGGGAACAGTTTTTACAAGAATATTTTAAATATAAGACGTGGGAGTGGTGGCTCAGGCTATAGGTTGTTTATTTTCTGATCTGAGGATCCGGGTTTGAACCCCGCCTGTAAGGGGGTTGTTACACATCATATTACCCAGCCACTGCATGCAGCAACGGTCCCATTCAAGAGATTTTAATTCAAGATTTGTTAAATGTTAATGTTTGAGATATTATAAAACTGCATAATCCGTTTCCTTTAACCAGTTTGTCATGCATTTCTTTATTCCAACATTGCACATTTATAATACATAAATCTATTATTATTATTATTATTATAAAATAATAGTATTATAAAATCATGATTACTCAGACTATGATTGATTAACTAGATAAAAAAATTATTGATTGACAGCACTAATTAAAATACTTGCATGCACTTACACTTGTACTCCCAATTAGCATGAGATTACTTTAAAAATGCACAATGAGTTACTTTTAATAAAAACACATGCTATTATAAAATACTTTTTTTCCATGCAGTTATACATACGGGAGGCCGGTGAGCGGTACTGTGAGAGCTTCAGTCTGCCATAACATCATCAGATGGTGGTGGTTCATACCATCAGACTCACAGACATCAGACATCTGCAAAAACTACACCCTGCAGGTTAGCCTGCTTCTTCTAAACTTTTCAAATGTTCAAATCTACAGACCCTGACCCTGTAATGCTGTAAATCTAATATGATAAGTTTAATAAATGACTTTTTTTCTCCTGTAGACTGACAAGACAGGATGTGGACAGCAGGTTTTAAATCTGAAAGAGTATGCGTTAGCTGACTCACGTTATGAAAGTGTAATCACCGTTCAGAGTGAAGTGGAAGAATATGGCACAGGTAAGAGATTCCTTTAGAGATACCTACAGTATAGTATACAGCATAATAACTAAGGTCTATTATTATTATTATTATTATTATTATTATTATTATGTGAAATATTTACAAAAGATCACAGATTTCATACTTTACAAAAAGCCCATGGTTTACTGGAAATAGAAGTAATCTGTGTGAAAATACGGTCATCTGTAAAAGTTAGTACTTTTAATTCTATGCATTTTTGTGTAAAAAACATCACAATAAAAATCAGTTGATCATAGAGGGTCCCATTATTAGGCAAATACAACCTCAGACATGTAACTTTTTTCACCGTGCCATAATTTATCACCAAAAATAAAGCCAAAAAGGAAAAATCACGTGGGCAGTATTATTATTACAATACAAGTGATTCAACACATTTGTAGATCCAGCAATAACTTGACATTATCATTTCTTGTATGACTTTAACAGTCTCTCACATCATTTTGGCATATTCTTTTTTAGGTTTTAGGGTATTTGCTTATGCACAGCTGTCTTAAGGTCTTGATACCACATTTCAATTGTTTTGCAATACCACAGAACAGATAGATAGATAGATAGATAGATAGATAGATAGATAGATAGATAGATAGATAGATAGATAGATAGATAGATAGATAGACTTACATGTTACACTACTTGCAAAATGATTCTGATATAAATAGTAATGGAATATTTGATGTTTATTTACCATGTAGGTGTGATTATGTCGGGTTCCGGAATCTCTGCTATAACGTCCAGTATCGTCACACTTTCATTCGGGAATTCCCCAACAGTGTTTAAGCCTGGAATAAATTATCAAGGACAGGTAATTATGATATGAACCACTATGCTTTTCATGACCTGGTACTAGTGCACTTATCCATACTCATCAGGTAAACTATAGCATTTATCATGGTTAGTGGCCTCTTCTATATTGCGCACTAACAATTTAGATAATGTTTGGCAGATTTATTTATTTATTAATTAAAACTAACAGTGATTATGCTAGCTTGCCGACTATATGTTAATTAATATTAAATAAATTATTGTGTGATCATCAGTATTTTGATCTAATTAGAATTTCAGGCCTATTTTTTTTTTTTTAGTAGATCCTTTAATGATTCAGTGTTTTTGTTTCTGATATTGTCCTGTAATATTCTTGTCCTTCAGGTCTTAGTGACCGACCCGAACTCCAATCCTGTGAAAAACAAAGCAGTGTACATGACTGTGAGTTATGGAAATAATAAAAATTTAGCGCAAAATCTGGTTACAAATGACCAAGGGGTCGCAACGTTCTCTCTCAACACTAACCCGTGGGGGGCGGAGCCAGTCTCTTTACAGGTGGGTTTATTTAGTATTTTATTTATTTATTTAAATATTTAACAACAATCACCAGATTTTTGCCATAATACTTTTTTTTCATTTTTGAAAGTTATTTTTATTAATTTTTTAAATGTTAATTGAAAATAAAATAATCATATTGGTTATAATGCCAGTAAGCAAGTGAGGATAATAAATTGAATATATTTATTGAATATTATTTTTCTATAAATCATGCAGATTCAAAGTTACTGTTATCACAGTTGATTATTTTTGTATAACAGCATGTCATGGAGAGCTTATTTATACATTGCAGCACTAGAATAAACATATATATTGTATATATATATATATATATATATATATATAAAAAACTCACATATATTATTACCAGTGGTTCGATTTTCTCTCTCTGGAAGTCAGAAAAAGAAACCTCTTGAGAAACCACAAACCGTGCACTACTCTGGCCTGAAGGTGTTGGAAAACTTTACCAGTTACCAAGAGCTGGTGCTATAGAATTAAATATAACTCTGTCATTGGATTTCTGCACTACTGAACAGTGCGTTTGCTTTTCTCTTTATTTTTTTTAGGTTCGGTACCTAAAAGTTGAGAAACCATTTACGTATAAGAATAATCTCCTCACACCGTACTACCCCACCATATACCTCGAGCTTCAGCCATTCTACTCCAAGAGCCGGAGTTTTATCACACTGCAGAGCATCCCAAGGCCTTTCAGCTGCGATCAAAGTGCTCACGTTGAGGCTCAGTACTGGATACATGACAGGTCACTGACATCGACACAGCAAGTCAACAGGGTCCTGTCTTTCTTCTACATGGTACGTCTGGCTTTCATTATAAGACCATCATGTGGAATTATAGACAAGATATTTTATGACACATGATGTTTTTGTTGGTTGGTGGAGGTTCAAGTTTCTTTTTCATGATTAATTAACAACTTAAAAAATAATGAAAGTAATGTAGTGCTTATCAGGTACTTATAGAATCATTTAGTTAAAATGATTCACGTGTGCCATGAACTGTGGGACGCTTGTGGACCAAATAATCAATTATTTATTTTACAGATATTTTTATTATAAAATTTCATAGATTATTTTTTGTAAATATTTATATAGCCCCTGTTATGAGGATTTGAAAAGGATTTCTAACACAGACTCATTCCTTATGCATTCACTTGCATTCCTTATGCATGTTAATTGAAAATTAAATTATCATATTGGTTATAATGCCAGTAAGCAAGTGAGGATAATATATAGAATATATTTATTAAATATTATTTTTCTATAAATCATTCAAAGTTATTCAAATTTATTGTTATCACAGTTTATTATTTTTTTCAGTTAAACTTATTCTTTAATCACTGGTGAATTTTTATCTTATGCAATTTTAACGTATTTTACATTTATTATGGACTATCATCCAATCAAAACTATCATGCCATTTTGTGTATGTGCATGCGTGTGTGTGTGTGTGTGTGTGTGTTTGTGTTTGTGTGTGACTAACCCAGCCATTAATCTTATGCAAGAACACTGAATCTTATTATGTATTGAAGCCGGTTCAGTTTTAAACGACTCATTCCTCTGAGCTGTGCTACACTGTCTGCCTGTAGGTGATGTCCAGAGGACATTTGGTCCAGCAAGGACGTCTATGGGTGCCCTTCATCCCGGGGCAAGGTTTGTAAGACATTTATAAGTGCTGTTGAAGTGCTTTACTTCTATGCAACTCCAAAACTTGATCTGTTTTGTAACAGAGATCAAAGGCAATGTGATGTTGTCACTGAACGACCTGGACAAGTTGACTCCGATGGCGCAGGTGGTCGTGTACACGCTTCTTTCCAGCGGTGAGGCCGTGGCAGACAGCATGAACTTTCCCGTGCAGCCGTGTTTGAATAACAAGGTCAGAAATTCAGTCATGTTGCAGATGATGATTATTATTATCTTTTTTGTATTGTCAAATTTTTTTTTTTTTATGTCACATTGGGGCTGATACATCCACCATCTACACGAGAATGGACGGGGCTCTGGAAACAAAAACTATATCCTCCAGTTTCCAGAGCCTCGTCCGTTCTCGTGTAGACGGCGGAGCTCTGTTTATTTTGTGTTTTCAGTTTTCTTTGTTTCCTTTTTAGTTTCTAATTAATAATCCCAAGGTGTTCTGGTTAAGGACGTCTGCCAAATGCTGTAAATGTAATGCAAATTATAATTAATTAATTAATCAAGCAATTTAGAAAACATGTTCTTCTTGATCTAACCAGAGGTTTTGCTTTATTCTATTAATTGTTTAATTGAGTAATTAATCAAATCATTTTGTTTGTTTGCATAATGGTTTTTCAGGTGTCTCTGAATTTCGCATCTTCTTCTGAGCTTCCTGGTGGTAAGACCTCACTGACCCTGAAAGCCGATCCAGGCTCGCTGTGTTCAGTGAGAGCCATCGATGAGAGTCTGCTGCTGCTACAACCGGAGAATCAACTCACCATCCAATCTGTGAGTTCAAACTTACTGTACAAAATGTTCATCATTCCAGTCATTCATCATGTTTATGAACGTGGAATCGGGAGGGGCTGTACATTCAACCCCCAGGAATGTTACAGATCAGGGTTTAAACTAACAAAACACTGGAAAAAACTTTCAATCTGAAGACAACAATGTCTACGTATACACAGATGTTAAATATGTGAAGGTATCTTAAAAAAAAAAAAAAAAAAAAAAAAAAAATATATATATATATATATATATATATATATATATATATAATTATATTTTTTTTTATGCATTTCAGAATCTTCTAAAAAAATTTTTTTATATATTCCCTGTCTTGGACTTTACAAAGCCATCAATACCACAAATAACAATGAATAACATTACGCCATTATTCCAGGTGTTTAACATGCTACCTGTCCAGATGTTATCCGGATATCCCTACAACATCTATGATGAGGACTCGGACCCATGCTCTGGTAGCCAACCTGCATTTTTTGGTCCGCGACAAATCTTCTTTGATTATTTTCCTTACTCTGGAACAGCCGACGTCTACAGCGTCTTTAAAGTAAGACTCTTCTTACAGAGAATAAACTGTGATGCCACTGGGTCTCCTATCCTTCATGATTAGACATGTAATATACATCACGTTATATTAAACCAAAGCATTGTGGAATTCTGGACTCTACCAACATTAAATCAACTTCTGTTTCACCTCATCATTCTACTGTTGATTAGTTTCTGATGAGTTTTTAAAATGCATAACTTTTTCATCACTCACTGTAAGTTTATGAGGCAGATACAGAACAGGCTGTATTTCATAAACTTCTATTGCCAAACTTATCATTCTGTTTTTCTTGAACGCTTTTACTGAAAAAATGAAATCCTAATGTGCGTATTTTGTATATTTTGTGTTTCCTCTCAGGATGTGGGAATCATGATCCTGACCAACGCTGATATCAAAAACATTTCTGCATGCTCTACTGGTTTCAGGCGTAAGTAGGCCACTTCTATTTTATAATTTAAAGTAGTATTATTATCTTTATATTGTTATATAGCCAGGAATTTATTTTTCCATTCACAGCTATCATACAACCGCTTTTATCAGCCGAAAAGACTTTTTCAACCTCCAGCCTTCCAAGTCAACCAGTCGCCACCGTCCGCACATATTTCCCAGAGACATGGATTTGGGATCTCGTTTCAGTAAGGTGTGTACTCCTTTCTGTTTTTATCTGGATTTTTCACTTTTTCACAGTCTCTGTTATTGGGTCAGTGTTATTTTCTTTGCAGTCAGTCTGGAGTGAAAGATCTTCATGATACAGTCCCGGACTCCATCACTACGTGGCAGGCTGATGCGTTTTGTACGTCACCTGACGGGTTCGGAGTCGCCCCGAGTGCTGAGCTCATTGGCTTCCAGCCTTTCTTTGTGAGCCTCACCATGCCGAGCTCCGTCATCCGAGGAGAAGTGTTCACGCTCAAGGCCACCGTCTTCAACTACCTCCAGAGCTGTGTGATGGTGAGCTGACTTGTTGCTCCTTTAATTATTTCCCCAAAATCAGCCTTTTGTCCAGGTATGTGGACTATGGCAGCATGGCATTAATAAAAGACAATGTTCAAATGGATTTTTGTGCAATACAAGGAATTTCTTACACACAATGTTGCTCATGATTGTCAGTTTAACACTCTTGACACTGAAAACTTAATTTATTGATTTATTTATTTTTTATACATAAAAATGTGCCTTAGAGACTGTCCTGCATTCGCCTTTATTCTCATCACATTGCTAATAAGTGTTTAAAGGGAAAAGTCTTTATGCTTCTGTTTTGAAGGTTTTAGGCACATGACCAGATGTTTGGTCATCTACAGTATTTGGAATTGTTCATGTAAATGGATTTGTTTATGATGGAAGAGAGGTCTTGTGAAATCTGATTACAGGTGGTGGAATTAGTGAACAAATTTTCATGTTTCATGTAATATGTTTTGCATTTCAAATAATCATCTGTGAAAAGAGTTAATAATGTTGATCCCACAGCTTGGTCATGAATAAGGATCAACTGATGGAAAAGTTGGCAGTTTTCAGGGAACCCTTAATGGAACTTAATGGGATGAAAAATCTGTCTGTTCAAGGTGGAGGTGATTTTGGCTCCATCGAAGCAATTCTCAGTGCAAACGTGTAACAAATGCAACTACACAAGCTGCCTGTGTGCTGACCAGAGCTGGACCTTCTCCTGGACCATCACACCATTAGTTCTGGGTATGACTTCAACTTGACATTTCTTGTATCAAAAGGAGTATAAATTATATACGCTTCTGCTCTTTTCCACAGCTGCCTTTACAAAAAGACTGTTGAAGTCGTATTTAACATTTTTGTCGGAGGACCTCCTGGTACGGTTGATGTCTTAGAGTTTTCCATGGAACTACATATTAAAACAGAAATAAGCTATATATATACTTTTAAATATTGCATTTGAAGCCTATTTACTGTAGTAATACACATTTTTTTATTAAATAGATAAACATTTCTATCTTCAATCATTTTAACCCGTAGTGTGACAGATGTGTCTTAATTCCATTAAATCGCTCACAATGTACACTGCAGGAAAAAACAAAAACAAATTCTCTTTAATCTTCAAGGTCAAAGAGTTGAGTTTTAAGCATCGTGCTGTGTGTTATAGGGGAAGTGACCATCAACGTGACGGCGGCGGCTGTGAACGGGAAAGCATGTGGGAAACGTGCGATATCTGTACCAAAGAAGGGACGCAGTGACACGATCATTAAGACACTGCTAGTGAAGGTGATTACATTATTATTTCTAATAAATTCTGGCCTGCTCAGACATTTTCCAGGCAGAAACTGCCAACAGGATACATCAAGATTTACTTATTATGAAGTTGCCAGTTAATGAATCCATTGTAATTATTGGAATATGTTTTGATACAGAACTGGAACTGATGCAGCAATTATAATTATATTTGTGTTTTTATTTTGCTGCTATTTTCAGCCCGAAGGAACCACGCAGTATGAAAGCAACAATGAGCTTCTCTGCCCATCAGGTTAGATATACCTTTTATTCATTCTTTCATTTTTTAATAGCATATAAAATAATAATATAATAAAAATATAATCAGCATTACACAACAGTTAGTTCTGAGAGAACAATCTGATTGGATAAAACACATTCCATGAGTGATGACAATACAGTAGACATAACAGCACTGGGGCGTCAATGTCAAATTTATTTATTAACACAACACAGTTGACCAAAGTGCTGTACAATCCTAAAATAGTTGCAGACACAGTACAAGACTATAAAAACATATAGTAATAATAATTTGGAATAAAATCCAAATAAAGCAGACGTCCACCGCAGTACCTCAGGTCCACAGAACTGAGGAGAGAGCAGCCGCCTGTCAAAACCCACATTCAATACTAGCACTTTCAGCAAGAACACACATCTGATAACGTCATCTTAAACATGCTGTCTCAGCAGTAATCGCTTCTAAGTCATTCTGAAGCACCTCTGAACCGTCCATGTTATTCTGTTCATGACTAATTAGAGCTACAAAGCTAACTAGCTCTTAACACAAGGCTGAATCTCAAATGACCCTTGAACAAGACACTATTTGGGATTCGACCCATTCTGCGGAACCCAGATGTTACCCTGATATTCTAAGATAGAATTAAATGTAGATCTTGTCAATTTCTCCAGAATGTCCACCACCTCCTCACTTTTTGGGTACATAGTACCAGTAATAATTTAAAACTACTTTCACCCCTGATAATTACACTGTTAATGTTTGGTCGCCAGCTTCGACAGTCGTGGTTAGTCAGTTCCACCAGACGGGGAAGGATATGTGTGGGCGGAGCAAAATAATTGGTTAAATAAACAAACAAATCATAATCTGTTGATAATAAAGGTGGTTAGTGAAACTGTTGTATACAAGCAATATGACACGCAAGGTCATGCTGTTATACTGAATATCAGGATGGCTGTGATAGCTTCAGTACTCGGGCTGCCACCCAGTCGCATCACGGCCGTGCTGATATTCAGTACAACAGCACAGCCAGTTTTACTTGTGTTTTATTAACTGATAAAACATTTAATATAAACTAAAAGATACTGTAAAAATAAATAAAACATCAAAATGATCTTAATACATATCTTATACGTTGGAGTGCAGAAGCGGAAAGCAAGTTGTATCTCTTGGACCAGGTTTCACAGCCTTTGCTAGAGCAAGAGTCCTGAATTCCAGTCTTGGCCTGTTAGTCTAGTATAGCTTATGATTTTGCTGTTTTAAAATACCTGAACTGTGTGGAATTATGGATCAGTGCTCAGAATGAACAGCGTGCGGCTAAATGGTCAAATGCACAGAGGTACATCATATTTATCAAAAACACTAAACATGATGCAATATACAACATACAGCTGATGTCTTGTTCAGGGATCCAGTTTGTGCTTCTTAGTTTGTCCCACATGTTCTCCTTGTTTCCTCTCTGTTAGACAGTGCAGTTACGTTGCCAGTCTCACTTAACCTGCCTCAGGTAATCGTGGACGGTTCAGCCACTGCTTCCTTCTCTGTACTGGGTGAGTCGGGACATTGTTCCTATTTTATCAGTTGTTCTGAGTTTAGTAAATATTTTGTTTTTAAACAAGTGTATAATTAAGGCAAGTACTGTGTTATGTTGATATTCTGATAGATGTAAGTTAAAAAACAGCTGGAAACATCAAAAATAAGAGGGATGTTCAAGTCAAACTGGGACTTGTGATGACATTTCTGGTGAATAAACTCATACGATTTACATACGATGTACAGAAGACTTCAAGCACAGTGCGGTGATGAGACATTTAGCTGCAGTAAAACATGTGAACGTTGTGTAAACGCTTTTAAAGAAAATAACTTGTAGCCAACTTGTGGATGAGACTCATCTGTCTGTGTGAACTGTACACACAATCAATCACCAGCATCACTTGCACATTACAGGGACTCAGCTGGGAGTTCTCGCCACATACCCTGTACAGGGGTACAGTATATCCTGACCTCACTTCAAGCCATTTCCACATGTTTGGGGCATTAAAGGAGTTCCTGGGAGGCCAGTGTTTCAGATGTGATGTGGGCAGTTCGATCTTGGCTCCAGTGTCTTAAGAAAACTACCAAGCACTAGTGAAACACTGGGATTAGTGAAGCAGTGGATTATATAGAGAAATAACTGGAGTTTTTACTCTCAGAATTTTATTCTGCAATCAAAAGTCCTGCTTTGACTCGAACAAACCTTGTACGAACTAGTTTTTACTTTGATTATGCTTTTGATCGGGCTGTACACAATACAGTATGTTATCATCAATCACTTAGAGGACACAGTTTTTCACTCCAAACGCAAGACTGAACCTTCATTAAAAAATCCAATTAGAGACAAACCAAAGAACCCTTGACCTTTTTGTTCCTCCAGAAAGTGCATGACAGAGACAGTTTGTGCTCTTTTGTAAGTTAAATCGTCAGCTGTTTCCTTGCAGGAGATCTGATGGGCCGAGCCCTACAGAACCTGGCGAGTCTCCTGGCCATGCCGTACGGCTGTGGAGAGCAGAACATGATGCTCTTCACCCCGAACATCTTCATCCTGGAGTACCTGGAGAGCACCAACCAGCTCACACCGGCCGTCAGGAGCACAGCCGAGAACTACCTCGTGAGCGGTGAGGACTCTTATCAGGCAGTTTATCAGTGTAGTTGAGATGAGTGCAAAATCATCAGCTGTTTAAGAGTGAAGAAATAATACTGTATGACCTGTTGTAGGGGTGTGCATCAATACTATGGTGTGTGTATTGTACAGTAGTATTTTATTGTTGTTTATTTAAATGATTTAGTATGTGCCATATTACAAGTGTACGTCCATGCACGTACAAGTGTTAGTCACTTGGTAGAGATTTAACTAATAGTAGAATTTGCAATGATTAATCTGGGTTACAATTATGTGTGTGTGTGTGTGTGTGTGTGTGTATATGTGTGTGTGTGTGTGTTTCTTCTCCTGCTCAGGGTATCAGAGAGAGCTGACCTACAAACACTCTGATGGATCGTACAGCGCGTTTGGGATGAGTGATGCTTCAGGAAACACATGGTGAGTCGGATAGAAAATAAATAAACAATAACCCCATAAACACTGAAATATAGGTTTTGTTTATGTTAAACATATTTCATGGAAATCTAGAGTCTAAAATTGTTGTAGTAAAATAATCTGTTACTGTTTCCAGCTTGAAATTGATTATTTGAATTTTTCTACGACAGCACCACCCGGATTGTTTACTTCCACTTAGAACACAGAAATGTGTGATTAACCAACAATTTCTTTTCTTACAGAAAAAAATTAATCACCCTATTTAACATTACCATCCACCATCTAAGTGCCTATGAATGAGCTGTTGCTATAGAAACCATAACTTATTTAAATGAGCACATCAATATTACTCTGTGATTGGTGATGAGCTACTGTCATCAGTGCTGCTGTTATAGGAAATTAATCACAACATTCTGACAGATCATTAACCAAAAACCAGCAGTTCTGTGTTATTGGAATTACAAGTAGTTTTTAATTAAATTTTATTTGTACAGAACCTTTACAGAATCAGAATTATGGCATTGAGTATGGAGTGTGTGAGAAAATGTGTATAAATAAAAATTATTAAATAGTTGTTTTGTTAGTGGCGGCACGGTGGTGTAGTGGTTAGCACTGTCGCCTTGCACCTCCGGGGTCCGGGTTCGATTCCCGGCCAGACTCGATTCCCGTCTCTGTGTGCATGGAGTTTGCATGTTCTCCCCGTGCTTGGTGGGTTTCCTCCGGGTACTCCGGTTTCCTCCCACAGTCACCGCAGATTAGGCTAATTGCCGTTCCCCAATTACCCGTACTGTGTGAGTGTGTGTGTGCCCTGCGATGGATTGTCACCCTGTCCAGGGTGTACCCCACCTCGTGCCCTAAGTCTCCTGTGATAGGCTCCAGGCTTAGATAATAATAATGTTGGTGGTGCTATTCTTACGGTTAACCATTAACTGGATGGATGCCATAATACTTTGTTTACTTTAAAAGCTACAGCAGTTTGCTCAAATTTGTTCACATTATTTTGGAGACGTTTTATGGCTATAAATAAAGTTAGTACTGTCTTTGTTTGTTAGACCCATTTCATTCTACTGAAATGATCCATGTGTGTGTGTGTGTGTGTGTGTGTTCTCAGGCTGACGGCATTCGTGATGAAGTCTTTCGGACAAGCACAGAAATACATCTTTGTAGATGAGATGGTTGTGGATCAGGCGAAGGCTTGGCTCGATGGGCTGCAGCAGGATGATGGACACTTTCTCTCAGTGGGACAACTTATCCACACCGACCTGGAGGTCAGAGAGCAGTACGAGTCCAATAGCATGTGCTATTAGAGAGGAATAATTAAAAATAGAATGATGTGATTAAATAGAGTTAATGGCGCAATACAATAATCTCCTTTGAACAGTTGATATTGAGATGTACTGTATATCTGCTACTTTTGCTCTGTAAAGCTTCATAATGGCTCTAATCTGACCTTCATGTTTTAAAATAACAACTGACTGTTACTGTTCATCTGTGTTATTTCACAGTTAAGATAAAATACAGCATTGTTGAAAATAAATCGCATATCCAAACATATGTTCAAGTCAAACCAGGAATAAGTGTGGAGTAAGTGTTCCTTTTTTTTTATTGAATGGTATATTTGTAGCTCAGCTTCCTCTCTCTCTCTCTCTCTCTCTCTCTCGCTCAGGGAGGAGTGAATGATGAGGTGACCCTCACTGCGTACATCGCTGCTGCAATGCTGGAACTCAATTTCACAATTACAGTGAGTTAACTGAAGACAAATCTCTTCATGCACTTAAAGCCATTGACCTTTGGATAATTGAAGATGGTCATAAGCACTACATTAGGGTTAGGATGAGCAGTAATTTCTTTAGCAATAAATAACTATTTATAGTATAAAATTTTCACAATTATTTTTACAATTAAACATACAGTATTTTCTTAATATTTCTTAACGCAATACGTGTTAAAATGACCTTGGTGTAGAACACTTATAAAGAAGCTGGCGAGATGGCTTTTTTTTTTTTTTTTTTTTACTTTTATGTAAATTATGACATTTTATACAGATTTGTTCTGTTTTAATTGATGAAACATGAAAGTGTTAGATGCTATAATTCTGACAGATCAAAGTCATTGGAGATGTTTCATCTGGCATCACATTCACATTGGTCCTGTTGTGTTCCATAAAAAGATACAAATTAATTAAATTACCCAGTAATTTATTTGGCAGACCCGTTGGATCTCCATAGATGTTGTCTTCTCCCAGTGGAAACACCATTCTCCATTCAACATCGTTTCATTGTTTTTCAGTGGAACAAATTGTTTTAGCTTTATTCTTCCATCATTATTTGGTTCCATAATCCGACTGGTCTACTCCTGATTTGGTATAACCCTTTCGAGCACATTCACTCCTTCCTTTTTAGTAAGTTTGAAAAGATTCTGAAAAATGTAAAAATGAAGGAAGAATTGCTTGAAGTATAGGCCGCTCCTTGATACACTTACCAGTACGGTCCTTTCAGTCTTGTCATGTGACCCGCCTGCTCCAGATCCTTTTGATAAATAATTCATGCATTGTGTATTTCTTTTAAAGAAAGGGATAAATGCAAACAGATCACATGATACAGTATAGCGCTTGTCTAGTCTTTCCTGACTGTCTATTGCATTCTGCTTTGGCTCAACCCTGATGGTTACACATCTCTTAGTCCATCCATCTAGGAACCTCTGTAGTCCAGCTACAGTATGGACTGTGGACGCTGTTGTATTTATTCCCACTTGTACAACCATGGTAGGACCTCCGGTCAACATTTAAAAACATGGGCAATTTGGAAACACTGATTAACCTAATCTGCATGATTTTGGACTGTGAGAGGAAACTGAAGAATACCCACCAAACACAGGTAGAACATGCAAACAGACCCGACATGGGAATCAAACCCGACACCTGCAGGTGCAAGTGCTAACCAATACGCTATCGTGCTGCCACATCCATAACTACCTTTACTTATAAATATCTTATTTTATTTGAAGTCATTTCTGCTTAATTTTGGAGACTACAATTAGAATTTTACACTACCATCAGTCAGATTCTGTTCTATGCCCTCGGCTAGACTGAGTTCCTAAACCCCTGGCTTTGGTCCATGGGCTTTACACACACTTCTTTATAAACGTTTGATGCTTTGTGACATTTTCCAGTGACATTTTCGTGCTCTTTGTCAGTTCAGCTGTTCATTGTTTCGTTCTAATCACAGTCATCATTTGTTCTTTGTCCTGCATCTGTTTACATCATTCTCTTATACGCATGGACTTTGCCTAACCTCTGAGTGCATACACTTTGTCATAGTTGTCATAGTTTTTTTTTACCTTTGCTTTGTTTGAGGCATTGTTCAGTAAAGATACAAGTCTGTGTTTATGCCCTTCCTCGCCCTGGTTACATGATAAGTAATAAATGTGCAGTGTTTGTTTTACTTTTTTTGTAATAAAACAAACCAGACTTGGGTACAACAGGAATAGATTAGGATATGGGACAGGGGTGATCATATTGTATATCTACATGTTGACAAGACAATAGATTTCTGCACTGGGGAAAACAGGCCAGTTGCATTTTGATTATGTATTCCTAATTCTTGATTCATGTCATTATCGCTTTTCCTATAATTATGCATTATGTTTTATTGGAGTCTCCTTGGCCATATATAATCCAATCGAACCCTCGACCCTGGAGGTGCAAGTGCTAACCACTACACCACCATGCCACCAATACAAGACAATGTTGGATTATAATGAGGAGTTACTACTTAAAAATGATGACTATTAGTGGAAAACAATGATAGAAAGTCTGGCAGCATTTCAACTTGATGCCACCACATAAGGTGGGGAACCTTGCTGATCTGCTCAGTTATGCCCCCAATATACTTAAACTAATCATTACATACAGTATGTATATACATGTGTGTGTGTGTTAGTATGTGAACCTTTTGGAATTTCATGGTTTTATGCTTTAATTTCTCATAAAATGTGATCTGATCTTCATCTAGTCAAGGTTTTTGACAAATATAATGTGCCTAAAATAATAACTCAAAAAAATTCTGATCTTTCATGTCTATATTAAACATACTCATTCAATGTTCAAAATGGTTGTGGAAAAATTAAGTGAGCCCTTTGAATTAATAACTGGTTGACCCCGCCCAGTTTTCAGCAATAACCTCTACCAGGCACTTCCTGTAGGGTTAAGTGCTCATTTGCCTAGTTGTAGACTGGTGAAAGTCTTGAAATCACTTTGTAAATCTTTCCAGCTTTATGTAAATCAACATTTCTTGATCATACTGTAGATCCTGTTAAAGCTATTTTTGGTAAGGCATGGCTCACATAAGAGTATTCTTCCTATGTGGAGCCATCTCAAAAAGCTTGAGTTGTTTTTATTAGTAATAGCAGCTCTAGTTCACATCTCCAAACTCATTTTCTTAACAAGACTCCAGGTAGGTTAACACCTGACTCTTTAGCTCAAAAGTTAATTTGCAGGCTAACACCTGCAAATTAACTATTTTGAGGTCATAAGCTCAAGGGTTCACACACGTTTTTCCACTTGCACTATGAAGTTGTTTTTTATGGTTGCTCTGAACAAACACTTTGTAAGAGCCATATCGTATTTGTTATGAATTTGTTGTTGTGTTTGTTTTATTTTATTTTATTCCATCTTATTCTATTCATTAGTTAAGCATTAAGCATTAAGTTTATTAGATAAGCCATAAGC